>VYZM01001423.1:34408-57425 GCA_013398915.1 Dromas ardeola | reverse complement strand
GGGTCTTCCCCCCCCCCCCCCCCAATGCAATGCAAAACACTTTGCAAGGCTCATGTAATTCTTATATAACTTACATGTACAATTGAGTCTTCCACTCAGTCGCCAAACCACACCACTTTTAAATGAGCATCCTATTAGTATATAATGCTATAACATAACATAGGGAGCTGTCACTAGTCCATATTGTCACACTTTGATATGCAGGAATTCCTTCAACAGGGAATAAGAACTTCGCAAAATGTTATCTTGTAAACAAAACTAAATCAAGAACAGATTTAGAAATAATATGAAAAAACATTTGAGGTTTGTCTCTCACCCAGTACTTGGCAGATTGCAAATTAGGATTTTGTTACAAACTGACAGAATATTATGTATAAATCTGATGGTTGAGAATGATGCCAGCTCCTCCAAAGTTAAGAATCACTCAAGAAAAATGTTCAGTATCCTTTACTGGCATATATGTATGTGTCTATCATCACTTCTTCAAATATCTAAATTGAGAGCAGTTTTGTTTTTCAACCCCTGTTTAGTAACCAGTTTTCCCCAACTCTGGCAGTGGATTTTGTAGCCAAACTGAGATCACTGGCAAAGTAGAAAGGAAAGAATTATTAAGAAGTTTGGCCTCTACCTTTAACTGGACACAGCCTTATAAACTTATGATTAGATGTCCTGGTAGGATAAGGAGTAGTACCCTTGAAACTGGGGGAAATTCACAGCAGCTGTACTGAACCATACCGGTGAGGATTTGTCTTAATTCCATGTGTTCTTCATCTTATATCGATAAGACTTGTGCAAGCTTTCATTAGAACTGTCTTAAGAAAAAGTAAAACAAAAAATACATCCAGAAACTAGGAACATTAATGGCTAGTTGCTGCATGTTGACAGTCATACTTGGAGCACATCAGAAATGTCTGCAAAAAATGCCAGATTTGGAGCTAGTGTCTGTAGGGCAGCTCCCTTAAAAGATCAGTGTCAGCCTCTGAATATCTTTGTTGCGTTTGTGTCACTTTGAGGACCTACAATGAGCAAAAAGTCTCAAGCTTATGTGTGAAGGAGCACCAGGTGCCAGGGAAGTTCCACAGCATCGTTGTCTAAGGGACTGAGTAGGCTGCGTTTCTGCAGAGGTCGTCTAGCAATTACCTCCTGAGAAGTCCTATCCTAGCAATACTGTACAGTCTCTGCAGTTTCCTAGAAAAACCTTAGTCTTTTTGGCACTAAGAAAAACTTCTACCAAGTAAGTTCAATGCCAGAGTGTCAATTTTACACCCTGGCTTGACTTTCAGTAGTAACACCAGGAGATTTAGTGATGCTGCTGGCTACAGCCTGACTCCACATCAGGGTGTGGACCCCTGGCCCATCCCATTCAGTGTATCAGTTTTCTTAGTACATAACCTTACTGCAAAAGGGTAAGTTGCGAATCTGAGTAAGAGCTCATGGCCAAGCTCTTATATCCTTCTGCATGCTATTTCAGATACGGCCTATATGACCACAGATCTTTTCCTGTGGAGACTGTAGCATCAGTTGTTATATCAGAAAGTTCTTACAGCAGCTGCAACAAAATATGGAAAGCCTTGGAAGAACATATGCTGCTCTTGTCTCCTTTTTTACTGAGATGAATCTATACTTCAGCAAAATATAATATAGCATGTAGTAACTGGAATGGGAGCCAGAGAAATTTTTAAGAGTGTTCATATCTGGTGTTCTGTTTCAGGCTTAATACAAATTTTCTTTTAAAATGTTATGCGATTGCAGTTGGTATCAGATGACATGATAAATATAACCCATAGCTTAAATATTTATTGAGAGACTGAAAGAAATAACTAAGGGAAACAGGATTGTAAATGCACCAACCAAAAGCTGAAACACTTTTTCTAGTGTTACCCATAACAAGATTAATTGATACTAAAGTTCTAATTTATGTCATTCTCTCTCTGTTATTTGTCCAGAAAGTACAGAATGTAAAATGTTCAAAGTATCCTAGAAATGGTCTGGTCTGTGTTGTAAGAATAAATGTTCAAAGATGTTTGAAGATAACCAGATGGTGTCAGATTCACTAATTCAAACAGAAACTACCACGCTTACCTTTAGAATACCTTGGCCTATTACTGGTGTTTTGTGAAAACCAATGCTTCCAGTGAAGTTTTTACAACATTTTAAATATAGGGCCTTGGTAAGAGCTGGGCATCCATAATTGTTGGGGGGTGAAGTAGAACTTATCTTGCCTTGAATTAAAGTTTTTGGGTAAAGCTAACAGCATAGCCATTTTTTTTTCTATTTACTCATTGTCTAGTGCAGTGAAAAGGTCATTAACCAAATGAGCCTGTAGTTTCTGTACACAGTTGCATGATCCAAGCCTTTATGAGCAGTTGCTGAAGAAGAAGAGATGGCAGAAATGGCTAGACTTGAAAACCATTATCTAAATTATTTTTGTTCTTTTTTTTTTTTTTAGACAAGGAGACAAACATCATCTCCAGTGCAGCAGGAGAGTAGGAGTATTTTTACTGTGACTATGCTCGCGCACAAAATCAGGGGTAAAATTGCAGTAGGCTTCCTCTTCCTTAAACAGACCCTAGGGAAGAAAGAGTAAGAGTAATTTTGTTGGTTTCCTTGCCTTTGGTCACTCAGGGAAAGCATAGAAATGCTGGGAAAAATATTTATGAGCAAAATAATTGCTCCCTTAGACAGTTCTGTAGTCTGTGTTTCACCTAAAGCCCTTGCGATGAACTTGTTGAGGGGTTCCAACATCCAGTCAAATTCAGATTCTGAGCCATAGCATGGGACCATGTGGAAAGAGATCTGTACTAGTGTATGTCAGCGATCGTGCAACTGCTAGAACTGATGGATAATACTGTAACTTCTATTTTCTTCCCATCTTTCGTACTTGCAGATTGTAAACTGTGAATAACAGGAAGTTCATATACACTCGTAGATACTACAGGAACCCTCCTGTGTCAAAGAATACATTTATTTATTCATTCTCAATTTACCCATCTGTAGTAAAATGGAAGAATAATCCAACACATATTAGTATGTGAGGAGAATTTTACTTTATATAAAACTATTTGGAACTGTTTATATCCATTCGTTCTGAGATCTGTGACCTGATCCATTTGTACACAATTCATCTGTATTTAGCTTGGACGCAGTACAAGTGTGAAACTTCTTGCAAGCTGCATATAATCATGGCATCATCCAAGATTTCATTTTGGGTCAGATGCAGCATTGCTGTGTCCTCTCCGGAGCCAGGGCAGGTTGAATACAATTCACTGTATGACTGAGTGTCTGCTATTTAATGCTGCGAGGTTTGTCCCATGGTAGCACTAGTGAGGATCTGAATGTTCCATTCTTTTCCCTGATCTGGCAGGAATAGCAATGCAGACCTTATCTAGTCCAAGCAATGACACATACTTTGCTAGAGAATAGTGAATCCAACTTCATCTGTGCGTAATTAT
This sequence comes from Dromas ardeola, assembly GCA_013398915.1. Taxonomy (NCBI): domain Eukaryota; kingdom Metazoa; phylum Chordata; class Aves; order Charadriiformes; family Dromadidae; genus Dromas; species Dromas ardeola. The sequence goes on along the minus strand of VYZM01001423.1, from coordinate 53,973 downwards.
AAGGACAGAGCATATTAAAAGCGAAGCAATCAGTTCTCTTACCAGCTCTGACAATAGGCTGAGAAAAAAACTAAAGAAGCAGATTTTTTTATACATGTGACTTATTCTGTATGAGGTGTTGTTGTGGCAATCAACCACCATGATGAATGGACATTTTTTTTCAAAGTCTGTATGATTTTTATTTATATAAGAAAAATGTGCAATGTGGACTCTAATAAGTACGTATAACTTTTCTGAACACATAGTATCAATACTGATTTTATACTCTCCTTTATTGTCTGTATCACCTTTACCACAGGCCTTCGCTACTGATACCCTGCACAGAGGCTATACGGTGGCTCTAGTTTTGAAGTGGTAGCACACCATAGAAACACTTAACTCAGGAAGGTGGTCCCTACTGCTCTGTATTCACCAGTATGGAAAGAGAAAAGTAGATCGGTTGACTGGGTTCAAATACCTAAGGGCAGAACAATTTATGCCAACTGTAAAAATCTCTGAGAAGACGCTTCAAAAGCCAGTGTGTTCATAATATTCCCTAAATGCTGTCCCTCCTTTGACAACAAAAGTCGATTAGCGATGTAGGAGGTGTGTGCTGGTTCTCAGTGACAGTCTGTTATGCTGGAGGAGTCCTCCTGGGTACAGCAGCGTAGTTTAGCCTCACTGTAACTGAGAATGAGCCAGAGTTACTGCTTTTGTTGCTATAAACAAATCTGTACCAGAATTTCTTATTCTATTAATAATCTTCAGAAATTAAATTATTTGAAATAAGAAATGGTATTGTTAAAGGCAAGGTTAAAACTCAGCCGTTGGCCAGGATTTTAAAAAATGGGTAGTGAAAGAAGCTCTTCCTCCAAAGAGTGTCCACCTGGAGACAGTGGGAAGGACTGTACTGTGAAAAAATTTGTCAGAGTTTTAGAAAAACAGGGGGTTATTACTTGTTCACTGCAAACTTGAAACAAGGGCACTCAAAAAAAGGAAGTGGCATATTTGACAATTTTTTTTCCTCATACTGAAATAATTTTAATATCCGAGGATATGAATACTCCAGCTTGAAAAGAAATACAGTAAATGTAGTAATTCACACCATAGAATCTCTGAGTTCAGAATATTGTCTGAATTGCAATTTCTGATAACAGTGTTCTGCAGTTCTAGATTATTTTTAGTATCTTCTCAGATCCAGTAAGTGGTTCTTACAGCTCTGTATCAGTTTATTTGTTATTTACATGTTTGGATTTTTTTAAATTTTGCTATTTTTTAATTTGTTTTGGAAGGAATTAGATTTCTGAACATGAATATATTTGGTATTCATAATTAAGGTCAAATAAAAGTGCATTTCTGATGTCTGCATATGTGCTTTGTGAGAGGTTCGGCTCTCTAGCTATGGAAATGAATTGAGGTTCTAAACGAACAAGCAGCTTGACTTCATAGGTAACGAGGATTCAACTGACTTCAGTGTGATGGGCATTGTGTTGAGCTGTTTGCCGATCAGGATTATGACGATACATGATACAAAGACCTAAAATACCACTTTTCATATCAAACTATTGTCTGTGAGAATGAAAAAATGGAAAACAAAGTTGCACACCCCACAGGAAATTGGAGTTTCACACACAAAACCCCAGATGGCCAGAAACAAAATCACTATTATGAACTAAGTGCTTGCCTGTTTCTACTTCACATTAACCTAGAAGAAATGGCTTCCAGCAAAAATGATGACGGATCTCCTTCAGTCTTCACCCCCAAACCATGTGCACATTTTGAGAAATAAGCATTTGTTTGTTATAATGATACATGATTGCATCACAGTATAATTTAAATTTGTGTCATTGTTTTCATTATAACCTCTTATTTACAGGAGCTTTCAAAAGCAGATGTAAAAGTTTAACTCTGAGTTGAAATTTGCTGAAGAGTTACTGGTCAAAAAAAGGCACTTTTTCCTATAGGAACACCTTTTAAAGTTGTTGATGTTGTTGTTTTAAATATCTTGCTCTAGTTCTGCAGCACTTTTTTCTCAAATGAATTTTGATGCCTTGGGTAACTGATGCCTTTTTCTGCTCTAATCCTTGATTTCCCTGGATACTGGTCTTGAATCTTGTCATTAAATTTCCAATACAAGAAGGACAGTGTAAAAGTACGTGCAGCCTAAACTCCTACTGTGTACTGAAATATGACACAGTTTGCGTGCTTCCACTTTACATGGATAAATTTTGCCCAAAGCAAGTCAGGAATTTAACGGCGCTAATGTACATTGCGAGCATATGGAAATTACAGAATTTTCCATAAAAACATCAAGTGGCTTCTGTACTCCATGTGACTGTACAAGTCCCATAAACCCATTGTTGGGGGGTCTTGCCCAGCAGGCATTTACAGCACAGAGACTCATTGCAGTTTCCCCTGTTAAACTGCTGCCTTCTGTAATTGCTTGCCCATAGCATGTATATTTGCTAATGACATAAGTGAAGAAAACGTGCGGTGTTTTATGTGCAGAACAAACAAACAAACAGTAGTGATTCCTGCTGTGTAAACTAAACCAGGGAGGTGTAAGTTGGTGAGGCAACGCCGCACACACACGTATGAGAGCAGGAGGGAGAAAACCGAAGAATGAAGTCATCTGACTGGGATTCCTGTGCAACAACTGTGCTGCTGCACATGGTTATGTACACCATAATCCTGTACAAAGGCATTCTCACTCTCTTCTCCATCAGCTCTGATGCTTTGTATAGGCCTCGCTATTTTATTATGTGAAAGGATATCCGTGTTCCACATCCTGCCTTGACAGCTCCTGACTGTCTTTTCTGCATTGGGTGTAATCTGTGCAAAGAACAAAGTGACAGTCACAATCCTAACACTCTTGGGAATTTAGGGAGTCTATCACTTGCACCAGTTACGCTTCCTTGGTTTCCCAAACCTTGGCCAGGAGGTGGTAGTAGATGGTGATCAGTGCACACTCCTACATCTGGCAGGTGTATCTGAGAGGCTGATTACACCACATTAACAGATGATGATGCTTCCTCCTTTCACTTGGGCATAAGGGAAGGCTGTGTTTGGATAGTTAGTCCCTACCTAAATGCTAGAAGAGCCCTCCATGTGATAAAGTGAACTGACCTTACATCTGCCTTTAAAGACAGCCCTGGCACACTGCATCTGGAGCTCATGGGGCAGATGCTGCTGCTGAGAGAACCTGGTTTCCCTGCCTGCCTTTGGAGCTTCTGGGGCAGAGTCCCACGGAGGTTGCAAAACCAGAGCCAGGGTGGGAAGGAAAGAGGTGTTACTCGGTACTGGACTTGGACACCACTATGGAAATTAAATCTGGAAGTTGTATTATTTCCCTCTGTGTCCCATTAATGATTGTTACTAGGCAGCTGCAGTGGGACCCAGCCAGTGTGGAGGCAGTTCCCACAGAAACCCCACATGACTTTTAAACTGGGCCATATGTAGTCTGTTAGCGCTAGAGGGGGGAAAAGTCTCCTCACTGAAGGCAGCCATGCTGAACTCCAGCTGGATCTGTGGTTTTGCACAGAGCTGATGGAGAGTTTAATGGGAATATTGACAGATGCTTTATTTAAACTGAGGTAATCAAGAGCTACTGGAGCACATGGACAGGCATACCACAGCACTTCAGATGAGTGGTATGGCGTAAAAAATAAAATAAAATCCCATTCCTTGTCTTAGCATTTGCAAGTTGTCCTTGTCATACACTTCTAAATCCTTATACCTTGAGATCCCTTTCCATAAGGGTCTTAAATAGGGAAAAGGTTACGTTAGTGCCCACAGTAATCCCATCCTTCAACTCGGAGCAGTTTTAAGAAAGTTCTGAATAAAATGCATTTTTGTCCATTAACGGTCTTTATATTTTAAATGGATATTAAATTGGATTATTTACCATCTCATTTTACTTCCACGTCGTTGCTCAGTAGTGATTATTTCAGGCTATTTTATTGTTATTACCCTTTTAAACAAATGTATCAAACCAAACAATATGAAATAGTCTTTTCTTTGCCAAAAGCTACCCACTAGTTATTTTCCTACAGATTCTCAGACAGCTGTTAACACTCTATATTCTTCTGGAGGAACGTATACTCATGCCACCATTTACATCCCTTTTGGCTCCGAGACTTGTTTTCTTTCACTGTATCCTGCAGGGAAGATCATCATGAATTCCTCTGTGAAACTGCTCTACAAAACACATCGCTCTGCCTGCAAGCCAAAGCAAGCAGTTTGCCCACTGGATTCCCAGCTATATGCAGAGTTACTACATTTTTGTTTGGCTATTCTAACTATTTGAGCTAATTTTGCACTTTTGGACAGGATGAAACAGCTGCCACCTGCTAGGAAAGCAGAGGGGATCCATAGTAGACCTAACAGTGTCACTAGCCTCAAAACTTTAGTGGGAAGCCTAAAGCAATGTGACTCCTTAATTCTGTGTCTGGTGGAGCAGGAGCAATTTCAACCAATTTTCTCTTCAAGTATTGCATATTGGCTTACTTAGGTGCCTCTTCTTAACTGTGGAGCCCATTTCACAGCACCTAATTCTCCTCACTCACTCTTTATAAAACATTAAGGTGCGTGGAAGGGCTTTATGAAATTCACACTAGAAATATGGGTCCCAGAAGGTAAAAACCCTCTCATTTAGATGGTCTACCCACCCTCCTAGTCCCTGATACACTATTGCTTTTTGTTGTATAACTTGTATTAGATGTGGGCAGGGTAAAGATGCTGCTTGTGATTTTGAAGGTTACTCCCACTCTTTTATTGCATTTCTGTGTCATCTGAATTCTCAGTTTTGATGTAAAATGTCAGGAAAAATTAAAGAAGCCGCCCATGACTGGGATTACCTCAGGTTAAATGTTTGACTTGAACAAGAAGAACATTGTGAAATTTATATTTCATGTTTTCTATTGTTTAATACTTGTGATAATTCTATCTTGTGATATTCTATATTTGCTACTTTATAGGCCTACTTGTGATAACTGCACACTGCTGCTGGTATATCACAATACTCCGCTACTGACTAAGTAAGTAGTTAAAGGAATTTTGAGCTCTGAGAAGATCAAAAAACAGTTGAAACAGAAAGTTTGTTGTGAAATACATTTCTAATTAGCAAGCTAAAGCAGCAAGGAAGACAGCTCTGTATATATTAATTTTTGCAAACAAAATCCAAATCCCGAAAAAGTAAGATTTGACTCTGTGTGTGTATATATGTATATTAATATTCAGTTATGATTCATTCACTGCAAGTCTGATATTGATTTGTTAGATGTACCTTTCCATTAAGACCCATTTATCTTTGAACTGTTTTCTCCCTCTCTCCCATAATTTATTCCCAGGTTAGTCTCCCCCAAAGAGAGAAGGAGAGGTGATTTTCCCTATTATATTTCACTAGAACACTTTTTAGTATATTGATTAGGGAAGCATCTGCCATATGCGAGAAGTGCGTTTCATCTGAAAGAGATTTCTTTAGCATAATGGTATTAGTGTGATGGCAATGAGCTGTGAGATGGAATAAAGTTGACGCCATATGTATCATTATGTGTTGAGGGGAGTATCCTAGCACCACAGTGTTAAAAAGCATAGTTCTCAGGGACTGTAACAGATCCAGGCATTCATTAATAACATAACATCTGTAGCTTGTGGTCAATATCAAAGCCAAAGTAAATTAAAAATGTGCGATTCTAGATGCTATGGGTAAGATTTTAAACAAGTTTTGCTTTAATTGTCTGTGATGACTTTCACCAGATTCTTGGTTCAGTAACTGTATATGCCATGTTTTTAGTGTATTCATCTACTTCCACCTTCGTTTGCTTCAGCTGGAAAAGTGGCTTCATGTTAACTGCAACGACATGCCTTTGCTAGCCTTCCCCACTGCCCCCACACACACCCAAAAAAAGTTAAAAGGATGTTCACAACCTTAGTGATACTGTGATCTGCAAGAGAGTGTTCCACATATAATTAATCCCTTGCATGGTAATTAATATGTTTGTGTATGTGTGTGTGTGTATATGTGTGTGTGTATATATATATTTATTATAAAAGTCCTGTTTTAAAGGTAGGGATAGTAAAGTGATATGTTATGCCTATGAATAGTGATGCGGTCAGCTGTTCTTGCTCTTGAACCAGAAAAGATTCCTCCTACCTCACAGAAGCTTTTCCACGAGTAGGAAGGACAGCATGTGCAAAAGCGGAAAGTTTCAGAGCTGAGGAGAAAAAAAAGGAGTAACAAAAAATAAGCAAGTCCTGGTAAACATAAAATTGCGGCTGCATAAATAGTAACTAATGTAAAAGAAAAATATGAAATTACTGTGACGCAATCCTTAGCTGCCATCATAGTTTGTTTTTCTATAAATATATTATGTGTCAATTCTGTACCAGCACAGCTGGTATGAATAAAATGGGGAGGCATGGAAACATGGATCATCTTTCTGGATAAAATGTTATTTTAAATATGTTGTTTTACCTGTTTAAAATCCTTATGACCAGAATATTCATAGAGCAAGCTACAGAATGAACACACTATAATAGTCACAGTATTTTAGTCTATAAAGCAAAATTCATGGCATCTTATATTTCAGAATATATGGTAGTTGGATGTGAGGGTACAAATGCACCCCATGGTGCAAAGAAGGCCCAGCATAAACTTTTGCTGAAGGCTTTGTTCAGAATACTCTAACACAACAGCAAAAAGAGAAAAATAAACAAATCACTGTCTAAGCTTAACTAAAAAAAAAAACAAAAAAAAAACCCCAAAACTAAACCCCGTTTGCTCACATCTGCATTTCATGGTTTGGATCCAGAGTGGAAGCAAAAGTGTTGAAATATCATGCGAGTGGCTGTCAGTTAGAAGGAGAAAGGCTCGTTTCCAGTACATCTGGGTCCTTGGGCTAAACCCAATCCTATTGAGTTACTCTCTGCCTGGTACGGCTTTGTGTATCAAACTAGACAGCTCTCTTTGGTTACTCTTCCAGCAAGAGAGCTGGTGTTTGTCGGAGAATACTGGTCATTATGAATGATAGCAGATACAAGGTGACATCTTAGCCTTGCTGATGTTACTGGGGAAAATAATTTAACCTCTGGGTTTGCAGCCAGCTTGGGCTTCATTCATTTTCATTGTGGTGTGTCATTTATTATGTACTGCTGTGTCAGGCAAAGCAATAAAAGCAGCAAAACATTCTTTGGTTTTGGAAATCCCCTTGTGAAAAGACATATGCGATGAAGGGTGACATCCTTCAGAAAGGGTGTTTGCCTGCACTTAATTTTCTCTACAGCCTGCAGTTCAACGCATGTGTCAGGTTTTGCTCTGAGGGGCTTTGGGATGCTGTGATTTATGCTAGGGATGAGTTTAGTCTTCACAAAATACACCAAGATGTACAAGTGCACATGAAGCAGCGTGAGCACGTGTAGGTGTTCAGGTACAAAACCAACGCTAGTCTGATTGCAGTAAAAGTATCTTTTCCAGTTCAAATTCTAACATGCATGATACACCTAGCAGGGATAACAGAGAACTGGCAGTGTGGGCTGTTGCCTGTGTAGTTAAATGGTTCTGCATTACATGTTTTGTTAAAACTAGGTAAAGCCTGGGTACTGAAAATAGCAATGTTGTGTAATTTTTCATCTATTTTCTATTGGCTGTGTTTCCTAATTTTTATGATTTATTCTTTCCCTCTACCTATGTTTCTGCTGTGAAAATAACTATGTATGCAACAGTTAATTATTAAGTTTCATGGGGATTGAAAAAATACTTTGAGGTTAAAGTGGAGAGTACGGAGGTCTGGGAGAACAGAATCATGTCATGACTCCTAGAATAACAGTATTTTATACCTGGCCTCTGATTCATTCTATTACCAGCAACGTTTGCTTGCATCTAGTTACTGCCTTTGCATTTCCCATTCTCCAGCTTTTAACTCTGCTACCTGCAGCTGCTTTCTATTCAAACGCCTCATGTCTAGTAGCATTGCCTCAAAGTTCTTTATCATCTCCCTCCACAGATAATTATGTGTAAGTTTCCAGTAACTGACTAGTTAAACTTCAGTCTTGGAACTTTCTTCATTTATGATTTGAAACTAAAGCATTCGAATTCAGGATGCTGTCCAATCTGTAGATTTGAAAAACACTGAGAAAAAAAACCCAGCATGGTGTTTCAGTTGTCTGTCTGTTTATGGTCAAAAGAGAATTTGTAAGTATTTCCTCTTTCAGTTTCAATGTTAATACTTACTTAAGCCCCTCGCTTCCAGGAAGCGCATTCAAGGGAGCCCTGGCACTTTCACAGAGGCCCTTTACTGTAACAAAGACCTGTCAGTGTAACCCTCTTTGCAGAGTCAGGTCTGTACGTTCAATGGAGAAGTTAACGTCTGCAGAATAGCTATTGGAATGAGGGAGGAAAGACAGTGGAATGCTTCTTACGCAAGTTGAGGCAATCTGGGATCACAGTTAATCATATGGCCATTTGCCTCTTTGGAATGAATGTACATGTTTAATTACATAGCTTGGAGCTGCATAGATTTGTAAATACTGCTGCATTGGTGACTAACTTCAATAAAGCAGAGATCTTGGGCACTCAATTTGCTTTTAAGAAAAGTTACAAATTTTAACGTAAAACCTTCCTTGCGTTCTTTCCTGGCCATTTTTGTATCTTAAGTGCATCAGAGGCATTGTGAAATGGAATTAACTGAAGCAGATACAGCACTGGTAAGTAAAATAATTGATCTTAAAAAAAAAATAAAATCCCACCTTCAAAACGTGGAAGCTTTTATTGGCTTTTCTTAGTTGATAGAAAGAATAATTTGACCTGTTTGGTTGCTTGAGGAGGAATTATGTACGTAGCTGGGGATCATATGGAATGTGTAGGTGGTTCCCCTCAGAGATGATGCTTAAAAGTAGAGAGAGGAGTTCTCCAGTTGTAAATGTGAGGTAGAGGAAGGAGGGTTATTCATAGGACATGAAGGTTACTAAAGGAAGGCCTCTTGTCCTTACTGAGTCAGGTTTCATATAAAGTGGGCCAGCTATTCCATTAACTATATTAGCCACCTGTGGAGGAATGGCTGAGAGAGAAGGGACATGATCTGATTGCGATGAACAATCCCCGAATGTGCCTGTGAATTCTCCTTGAAACTCTTCAAGAAACAGAAGTAACAAGACGGTAAACAAGATAAGCGGAGTTACATCCGTGGCTAGAGGGAGAAGTTGTGACGGTAAACAAGATAAGCGGAATTGCACCTGTGGCTAGAGGGAAAAGTTGTGCTGTGTAGCGAGGGGTGGACACAAGACATGTACCAATGAACTAAGTGCTTTAATCATGTAAACAAAGGTTGTAAACCAATCACATAACTGTTGCTAGCATGCACTTTTGCTGCCTTCTGCTGCCTGTCTATAAATATGCTGTGAAAACCTGAATAAAGGGAGAACGATCATACTCACATTGAGACTGCGTCGTTACTCCGGGGTCCGAGAACTCCCACGCCGGCTTCAGCGGCAGCCACCTATAGCCAGTCGTGTTCTACCATCAATATGGTAGAAACTAGAAAAAAGAACACAACAAATGCTAAAATGCTGTGTTGTGAACAGCTTTACTTATCAGTTTGAGCCTGTGGTGGAAGAACAATGAAAATCAGGTCTATTTGACATTATTCACTGTTTTGGTTTTGTACACATTTCATCATAATATTTCTTGTTCATGGCCTGCCTCAGGTTTGAGTTTTCAATGTTTCATTGTTTTAGTTTTGAACGCTTGAAGGATATGTATTTTTTTAAACTTAAAGTAACTGTTTTCTTTGGACTTCAGTGGAGTCCTGTGAAATCATTTCCCCTAGTGTTTGATTTGATTAAGGCTTATTTCTTTGGGAAGTTAAACATCTGACAAATTTAAATCAGCAGTGTTCATTTGGTACATATCTAAAAATAGCTTAGCTTTGCATTGTGACTGCTTTATGCAAATTATGGGCATGATAATTCTCCCGTATATCATCACATGTATGCTATTTACCGCCCTTTCAGAAATGCACTGCTGTTATCCTATATGAGCTTGCTCTTCTCCCAGCGTATACGAATAAAAGAGAGAATAAAAAATATGCTGAAGCAGCACTGTCTGCGTGTAAGTCACCATGGAATTTATCTCACCAGGAAGCGTGAAGGCAGTCAGAAGTACCCCCTTCTATGCAATGCCTTTCTGCACTCAAAAGTCTCCCATATGCTATATGCCCCCTTAGTAGAACTGGAGCATGGACAGCATGAAGCAGCTAAAAGACTAACACAAGCATTTAGAAGGGTCTCTGTGATCTCCTCCTTTTCTTGATAAGTGTTCAGCTCATATTTTCACAGGGCCCACAGGGCTTATAACTATGCTGATAAGAAGGGCTCTTTTTACTAGTCACCCTCACCCAGCTCAGCGTCATAAAATACTTTTCCAAAAGCACCAGACTGCTCAGATGGATCATGGAGCCCTTACAAGAATCAATAATGTATGATCACAGGTATATAAAGAAAGAGCGTGGCTGCAGGGTGAGAACTTGGAAACAGTGGTGTGGGACTGCTGCAGGCAGACATCTTGTCATCAAGGCTTATGCATCCAGTTTATATTCCAAATTCAAGGTACAAGTGAGCAGGCTTAGAACTGAGTTGGGTGCTTGGACTTCACATCTTAAAATTTTAGAGAGCTTCCAGACCTTGGTGGGAGAGCTGCCAGTGAACAAATTAGGAGAATGGTGAGTATGAACTTTAGGCGTATTTTATAGTTAATCATATAGAAGACTAAAAGAAACAGTCTAAGTTACTATCAAAACTTTTTGGAGTAGGAGAGATGACAGCTCGGCAGGGGTGTTTATTGTTTGTGTGGTTTTTTTCCTATATAATTCACAGATAAATGCAAAATATTCACATTCATTTGAATGAAAGAGAAACTTATTTGAAATTTACAACTTTCGTCACATGCTTTTGAAGAAAAAGTAACAATTTCTCAATAATTTAGATCAAAATTAATTCAATACATGTGATTGTAGCTTAATAAGTTTTCAGAGAATTTTTTAAGATGTTGATTATTAGTAGAGGATTACTGAGAACCTTCCAATGTACAATACTGGTATTCTTCTCAGGCAGCCTCCATGGCTTCTCTGCATCTTACCTAGGGGAAAAATTTGGATCCTTGGTAGCTTTTTCCCTTCTGACCACCTTAGGCAGGAATAAGATGCAACTTGCATCAACCTTCATAAGTCACAGGACGATCTTGGATCACAACCACTTTTATCTGTCATGTACACTTGAGTAAAAACCATCTGGCTAATGAATATGTTTAAACACAAACACACCCCTATATAAATATGAAAATAGACAACTACAAAGGAGTCTTTCACAACAGATGTATGCAAGTAATATGGACCTTATTCAAATGTGAACGATCTGCTGTTGCTTCTAGTGATATCCACCATACATGACCTGTCTGCGTAGCAGTATTACTTCTCTCTCAAACAGAAACACATGTCCATGAACTTGCAATTTGTCTTCCTAGGTCATAAAAATAATCAATAGAGAGTACAGGTACTTTTTAAGTATAGCTACCTTTATGCACTCACATGGCAATCCTACCATGAAATTATTAAAGAGGCTTTAAGGGCATCCCACTTTTCTAAGAATTTCAGCCCAACTGGAGCCTTCTTTCCATACAGTAGATGAGTCCCAAGTTCTGACTTGTGCAAAAGAGCAAAGCTGAGCTAGCTGCCCCTGTTCACAGATCATTGTTTCTTGAACGTTTTGTAACCAACACTGAATACCATTGCAAGCATTTTTTTTGCTCACAGACTGAGGGAACAAATCAAAACCAAAAGCTATACAAAACCATGATACCCTCTAGTGTCACCCACAACAGTAGTTAGAACTCGGTAGACATGTCTACAATTAAGGTTACATGAAATTTCCATTATAGACTCTATTCCTTTTTACTTTGCCAGATTTCACTGGTGGGGCTGAATTTTCCACATTTGCTCTTTACTTCAAGTGAAATTTTTTGGGGAAGTTTCAGTGAAAACCACTCTGCCATTTCCAAGAGGCAGATTAGAGAAAAATAGGTTGATTTCCCAATATTAAAATTTATTTCTTTGAAGAGCTGTAGTACCTCCATGTGTTATGGCACCAACAGGCTCTTTGTCATCTCAGTGAGAATCTACTCATGTTCAGCCAAGCTGCAAAACTTCAAATTTTTGTTTTAATATGCTTAATAAAACTTCAGCAAGGCTTCCAGCTCCATTTTCTGATAGCTCCTGTCCTAGTCCCAATAAGCTTACTGCCCTGCAGACTTATAGACTCAGAGAACAAAACACCAATAATAACTTTAAATTCCCTTTTTTGACCTGAAAGGAAGGCATGTTGGATTGGGAGTGAAGAGGAGACCATGTGTTATCCCTTGGCTTTTCCTTTAGTTGGGTTTCATTTTGTGGACAAAATGTGATTTATTTTTATATTCCCCTTCTGAAATTTTCTTAAGAGGATGAATTTAATTTCATCCAACTTTAAATGTGTAAGCGTAAGTGTATAACGTAGCTGTCCAGACTTCTCTTGTAGTCTGTAGGGACAGACAGATACATTGAAAGGCCTTTCTTCTCATCAGTCATAGGTACATAACCCAAGTTTTAAAAAAGATGTTCCCTGGTATCTTTCTTTTCTTCCATTGACTACAGGAGAAGAATGACAACTTTAATTGGCAAAATTAGACCAAATTAATCCCACTCAAACTGAAGACAAACAACAGAGGCTGAGGGAATGGAAGGGGAAAGGACTTGGAGTCCACATAGTCACAGCTAATAGTGACAGTGATTTATGCATTAGAAAGTCTAACAACAGGCATGGTAGATGGCCTGTGAATTGATAATCTTTAAAAGAGGAATAACTTACAAATATACTGGAGTTCAAATAGGAGCATCTGATAGAATACAAAAACACACAAGATGAGGGTCCATGGCCCTCATTATGCAGACAGACAAATCGAATGATCACAATGTTACTTTGCAGCTTTTGAATCTCAACTCGTACTCCTTTCCTGTGACAAGATCAGAGGCTCTTGACAATTCCAATTTGACTACAGTGCCAAATATTAACAATGGGAAAAAGAACACATGGGTTTGCTTTTTCACTGAAGTGTCCCTTATTAACTGAGTTATGGTTAAGGTATGTATTTCTCCATCTTTTCCACTTCCTCAGTGGTTGTCTGAGAAAAACAGAAAGACTGCAACTTTCCTCATTTTCATTTAGGCGTCACCAGTGAGAAATAGGGAGGAGAATGACAGCAGTTGTACCCAAGGAATAATCTTACACATACTTCTTCCACTCCAGTGCTGTTATTTTGCACAAGGAAGAAAAATTCCATTCTACTTATTTTTTGGACTATATTAGGATCTGATGATCCAGCTGTGAACAAAGAACAAAACACCAATCACTCACTGAAACTGTGAATGAAGTCTTCTCTTCCGTGCTAGGATGCTACTAGTTTTGGATTTTAGTGGTCACAACTTGGCAGGTGCTACTGCAGGTGGTTTTTAATAACAGACATGCTTCCCTATAAAGCTATAACTAGAAGTAAGTTTGAGATACAAAGCTCTTGAAGAAGATAGGAATGGAATTAGGGCTTCTGCTGTCTAATGAAATTAGGACAGAACTTCGTTTTTATAAAGGAAGACTGGAGATCCCACTGACTGTGGCAGAATTATGTCAACTTTATGGCAGCGGTTCCAGAACATATAAGCCACAAGGAACAAGTTCAAGCAACTTCAAAGTCACATAATACACCTGATTGTGGCGGGGATCATAGAATCCTAGAATTGCCTAGCTTGGAAGGGACCTTTAAGATCATTGAGTCCAACAATTAGCCTGACACTGCCACAACCAACACTAAACCATGTCCCTAAGCACCACGTCTACCCATCTTTTAAATACCTCCGGGGTTGGGGATTCAACCACTTTCCTGGGCAGTTACAATGTTTGATAACCTTTTCTGTGAAGAAAATTTTCCTAATATCCATCCTAAACCTCCCCTGGTGCAACTTGAGACCACTTCCTCTTGTCCTGTCACTTATTACTTGAGAGAAGAGACCAGCCCCCACCTCTCTGCAACCTCCTTTCAGGTAGTTGTAGAGAGCGATAAGGTCTCCCCTCAGCCTCCTTTTCTCCAGACTAAACAATCCCAATTTCCCCAGCCGCTCCTCATAAGACTTGTGCTCTAGACCCCTCACCAGCTTTATTGCCCTTCTTTGGATGCACTCCAGCACCTCAATGTCTTTCTTGTAGTGAGGGCCCAAAACTGAACATGGTACTGAAGGTGCAGCCTCACCAGTGCTGAGTACAGGGGGACAATGGCTTCCCTAGTCCTGCTCATCACACTATTCCTGATACAGGCCAGGATGCTGGCTCATATTCAGCCGGCAGTCGACCAACACCCCCAGGTCCTTTTCTGTGCTTCTGTCCTTTGTACGATTTGGCAACTATATTCTTGAAATTAGCTACAGATTCCTAAAGAAATAGACATATTGTAGATAAAGCCATATGTGTAAAACCTGGCCTAGTCTACACTGGCTCATTCAGCAAAGTCTTAAAAAATGAAATAATATGGCAAACAAGCTATCATGTCATCTGGAAGAATTGGTCCCCTCAGACCAGCAGTAAGACAAAGTACAATGTGAGAAAAATTGCAGCACAGATTGTCCCATGCCTGCCTGCTAAGAGAACATAAGGCCGCAGCCTGTTTACCTGCATCCATTCACCACAACTAAAATTGAGACAGAAGAATAAGAATGAGAAAATAAATTTTATTCAAACAGAATTTATACTAGATTTTTTCTTTCATGAAATATTTATGTAACTGAATATAGTATATATGGAGATTCCTGAATTCAAAATGACCAAAGGATTCTGTTTCCCAGAAAAATTCACCTACTTTCTGTTAAACTCAGCACATCTATTAAAAAAAACAAAACTGAAACAACAAAACCCCAAACCAAATCACTTCCTTTTCTTGTACTAGTGATGGTGGCCACAAATTAAAAAACCACACTTCCTTTCAGCAGCAGCTGAGAGGAGTTCATTGGAAAAGTTTCTAAGCCCTGCTGAGTTTTGAGGTAATGTTTGCAGTTTTTAATATAATTATTTTTTGGCATTTATGAGAAGTACTGCCAGCATTACTTACTGGACAGTGTCTTTCAGCAAGGAAGCTTTAGAAATCTTGAATTTTCCCAGTAGTCTGTTGAAGTAATATGTAATATTTTGCTTTGTTTTGTTTCTTATTCTTCTGAAAAAATGGAAGTCACACTGAGTTTGGGATCCAAATATAACAAATCTACATTACTCAGAAAGAAAAAAAAAAAGGTATTAAATCCAGGAAATAAGAATTTCTCCACATCAGGGTAAGCACTTTGAACTATTTGTGCATTAATTTGTTTTCAGTGATGAACAGTTCATATTATGATTAATTGACCACATAGATTTAATGTAAGTTTAGACCTCATTGGGCTTTTCTTTATTAGCCTGAATAACTTCCTGTGCTTGTGCCAGTCATCTTTCCTGTGTAATACACTTCACAGTCTCAGGGTTTAGATATTCATGTGGTGGTGGATTTGCTTCTGCGCACAAGCAGAAGAGAGTTTGTGGGTTCAGTTTGTTGATTTATGTGGCGAACTTCTGTACCATTCAGACATACCTTGACCAATTGGTATTTATCAATTCTGATGAGCAATTTTGATTTCATTGAAATGAAATTAAACTTCATTAATCTTACAATCATTAATCTCATAATACCCTTAGAGTAAAATGGTGCCCCTTCTGAATTTAGTGTCAAAACTGTGAGTGAAATCAATAGTTGAAACAGCTGAAAGAAACAAAATATCTCATTAACCGGAAACGTTTAAAATTTGGTTCCAGCCTGAATGTGCTCCAGGGAAATCCCACAGTGCTGGTTAGCTAACCAAGTGTCTGGAAATGCTGGGCTCACCAGCCTGCTTTCTAAGCGCTGTGTCAGAGCTCTGTAGCAGGGAGAGTTGGGGCTCCCACAGCTCTGTGGTGGTAAGAATGGACGCCCTGGAGCAACTGGGTTGCAGTGGAGCCATAGGCCTTGGAAAACCCAGGGAACCGCTCCAGAATTGGATATCCCACAAATGCTGATAGAGATGTATGGTGAACACCAGCAGCTTTCTACACATGTATACAAAGCTTCATGGACACCCTTACTCTCATTTACCTAATGCTTGCACTTCAGACAGCGAGTCAGCATTTTTCAACATAATCCTGTTTCGCCGAAGAGTAAGGCTAGCAAGAACCTCAAGCAAAGGTCCCTGGTGGTCTCCTTAAAATAGCCAAAGCAGAGCATTTTAAACCCTGGTATTTTTCATAGTTTAATGAAATGCAGCTACTGATACGTTCATCTTATAATTTTAAAAATATTTCTTAAAAAGATATTATTTTTTTCTAATTTGAGGCAATTGGATTGTGATGATAAATGCATCCAGGATTTGTTGCGAGGTGAATTATTGGAGTTCAAATACTGGAGTCTAGTTTTGTTGAAGGATATTTTAGTTTGGACCAACATATTACAGATGTGAAGTCACTGAACAGGAAACAATCTGGGGTTTAGTGTGGCTAGATTTCTCTCAGTACTTTATCAGGTAGTTTAAGCCCAAGTTCAGTGATAAGGACATTATATTGCAGTCACATTGTCTGAAAACTGGTTAGAGAGAGGCTTTAGTATTCTGTTTTGTACTGAGCCATCACTGTTGGGTAATGACCCGCTCTTGGGACTCCTAAGAACTATTACAGTATAATAACACTTCTCACAGAGCATCAAGCATCTCATATTCTCAGTAGTTTAACTACTTTTGATACAGCTCAAAATCTTTGTTTATACTGCTTCCTGCCAATTAATACCCCAAGCAGCATTTACTTTTATAACTTTTAAAGACTTTCCACTGTAAATAAAACCAAAATGCTTATGGTACAATTTCCACTGAAGAGAAATAACACATTATAAATATCTTATAATTCATTATTCAATTAACACATCATGAAAACTGATTCCTTTCTTTAAAAGTTCAAATTAAATTGAACTTGTAATTTTTTTTCCTTTTAATTTGAAAAAGCTCTCTCTCTTTTTTTTTTCTTTCTTCATTTATCTGCATTTGCCTCAAGCCTGGTATGGAAATGAAAACTGGATACTTCATCCAATTCAGCTGCTGACAGGAAGCACTTGAAATTTTGTGAAAGTCTGTTCTGGTGAGATGTGATATTGCACAGAAAAAAATTAAGACATAGATATTTTTTTACAGGAATTTTTTTATAGTTGTACCCATTTAAGCAAAAATGAAGGTGTATTCCTCAACAGAATAGTTTATCTCTTAGACAGATAAGACTGTTTCATTTCTCAGTTGTAATGGATGGAGATATTGAAAAAAGTCAAGAAAATAAAGACTTGAACACACAGCTTGGAAGGAAATGTAGAACTCAGGTCAATGCCACAAATACTTCTGAGCAATGCAATGTAGTAAATAGCTTTTGTATTGACTTGAAGAGACAGCTCATGCATTTTCAAAAGGCAATAAAATACGTAACATCATGCGATACATACGGCAATGAGGGACTAAAGGAATCAATATTCTTTTGAACTTTTTCTTTCTACTGCATCCAGGCGAAAGGTATGCTCTGTACCTAAGTAAAATCTAATTTTCATTCCTGATTTCATCAGCTTTGAAGACAAAGAGTATTAGACAATCTATGTCCCTTCAAAGCAAATAGAGGCCGTTCCTCTTGGAATCCACTATGGCAATAGATAAAATATCTGGATAATTTAGCACACGACAAAAGCAAAGAGAAAGAGAGGAAAGTTTATCATAACCAAACCAATTTATCAAGGTATGGCTTTTGTCTCACCTCCTGCACTTAACTGGGACACTAATAGAGAAGCACTTGACTTTTCCTGAGTTACTCACAGCCTTGTGCCAGTTCATTTTCTGCTGTCACTGCAAAGAAAGAGACAAGACTTTGGTGAGCATCAGGAGGGTATCATATTGAACACAGCCTTTCCAAAAGACATTTTCTGGAAATCTGTGGGCATCAGGGAAAGCATTTGGACTCTGGAGCAAACGTTGAGAACACTGACTTGTATTGTCAGAACATAACCATTACTGAAAGAAGAGCAGAAAGCCAAGGCTGGCAGAATATAGCATGTCCAATTACGTGTATTCTTCTGGAAGAAATGTGAAGGACAGCAAGCTCCATTTTCTAAATGTACACAGAGACAGAGAGAACTGGATTACGCACCCTACCTCCAAAAAAATAGTGATTTCAAACTCATTTTCAAATAAATGATGCTTGTCTTTCATTCCGCTTTTAAGTTCAAATGCAGCCGTGATTTCTCATGACTGAGTTGTGTGATTTGATTAATATCTCATTTTTTGAATATTAAATGCTCTGTGTGAAAAATGTCTATGCTGTCTTCACAGGTGCCTTGGAGTGCTTTCCCGATACTTTTCTTAGGGGACCAGTAGATTCATCTGCCTTTATTTTTCAACTGTTCTCTTGAACTTACAAAAATACCAGATTATATAATTGAAAAGCTGCCCATGAAGTGTTTTAAAGGGAATCCAGGGTATTTTGGGAGAAACCAGAGTAAAAATTAATTTATTATTTTTGCCAGCAGAAATTATTTCCACCATGAAGTCAATCAGCATCTGAAAAAAGAGTGAAACCATTTCTTCTTGCCTTCTTTAATTCTGTTAGATTTTGCTGCATAAACTTATGATGTGACTTTTCTAGAAAACTAGTGCACCAAATACAGTAACTGTGCTAAAAATTATCTCAAGTGATTACCTAAATAAAACATAGGTTTATTAGTCTTGAATATTCATCTATTTCATTGACATCTAGGTGAATAAAGGAGGCAACCTGGAAGCATCAGTATGTTACTAGAATTTAATGTATCCCTTTTTTATTCCCCTCAAAATTTTAATATTTTAACAGCTACAATTTTTGTTTGAATTGTTGTGTCCATGTTGTAATGACTTATCTGATACTTTAACTGCTGTTCTTTTCTTTTTTTCAGAGCTGATATTAAAATTCTTGGCCTGGTTTTTATCGCAGATGGAAATGTGGACTCAAACAGTTTTGACTGGGATGGATCTTAAGAATGGCAAGAAACAGTCTTTCAATTTTTTCTCATTTGTTGCACCCGGGAACCAATTCGTTGCCAAAAAAAGAGTGATTGTTTATAACATAAATATGGAAAGAACCTGATTTTTGTGCGGATGAGTTACATGCATTTAAAAAATATATAAAAAAAATATGTGTTTTTGAGGGTTCTCATTCTGTTTGAATGTATCCTTCCATAAATCTATTGTTATAAATATATACATTATGGTCATAATTCAAAAAAACAGAGAAATATAAGAAAATAAACAAGAAATGTAATTAACTTAAAAATGGAATCATTCATTGTGCTTAAAAGTTTTCTAAAAGTTCATACATTGCTACTATTTTGACTAAAGCCTCTAGCTAGTTTGAAATTTATTTCAGTTTGAAATGCCAGTCATTTTTAGTATTATATAATTGAC
>VYZM01001423.1:0-34325 GCA_013398915.1 Dromas ardeola | reverse complement strand
ATTTATATATAATTTATGTTATATAACTGATCCTTAAGCTTCTATCAAGTTTATAATTCTAGTTACTATTTTTAACAGTAGGTGAATGCTGAGTATTAATAAAAAACTTCCAATAAAGAGTCCAAATAATCTTGTCTGGGCAAAAAGGAAAGATCTTAAAACACACTGAAAAAGGAAAACAAGAGAACATATGCTAATATATTGGAAAGACTGAAACCTTGAAAAGAAGCTTGGAGTTTTTCTGAAGCTTGGTATATAGTAAATAAACTGTCCTTGAAAAGGGAAGGAGTGACTTCACAGTATATGTACTAAACTTCTTGGTGAACCTTTGGTAACTGTGTAATTTATGACAGTACCTCGACATTGCTTGTATGTTACCACTAATGCTTATTTACTATCTAAGTTGTGACAGTGCAGAATTTCTTAAATGTCTCTCATCTCATTTATAGACTCAATTATTTGTGGTCATTTTCCAAATTTATTGAAACAAATATGTACTTTTTCTTTTATTTGTATTACAACAGTGCATGAAACTTACCAAACCCAACTGCCTATTCCCTTTGAAGGCATATATGCTAAGTTCCAAACCCAGTTAAGTCCTTGAATGTGCTTTACTCTACTTCCATCTGGAAAAAGGCATTTGAGTACTTGTGACTTGATTATTTATAGAATGTTGTTTTCTAGTGAGGCTGGAAGTTGCAACAGAAATGTTCTTAAGACTCTGACTCATTGGAGCTTGTTGAGTCACAGGTAATAAACAGGATACTGCTAATATTGTACAACATTTACTCTTAAGGTAGCATTTTAAAAAGCACACTTTCCCTCCTTTCTAAGAAAAGAGATTGACATATGTTCAAAAAAAACAGGCAATGGTCCCAGTGAAGTCAGGGAATTTTTGTCTGCTATGCTGATAATGATTTGAAAATGTCCATGTCTCTAAACACACGGAATATAAGACAATTTTGGTAGACAGGGCCACAGGCTACTTTGAGCAGTCATAATAATTACTATTGAACAATTCTATGTGATCTTTAGATTATTTTGAAGTTCTTAATTGCATTGGCAAAAAAAAATGTTCCCTATGGAAGTTAGTCAGATATCTCACTTTGACAAATCTTAACTGGCTGCTTGCATAGGTAATTAACATGGGAAGAGGGATTGTAACTCTTTTTCTTCTTTAAGAAGCAGCCAATGCGAAATACTTCACTTTTCTAGAGATGTAGTTTCAAGATTGAAAACTGAAAAATAAAGCAAATGCTATGACAAAAGCTTCTAATATATTTTGTATTTTGAACTATAAACCCCAACCTTCCTCAGAGACTTTGCATTGCATATTCATGAAAAATGTTATAAGTGAGGTGATAAGTAGTTTTTAGAAAAGCTTTAAAGCATGTGCTCAGATACTTCCTCCTACTTCCTCCTTCTCAGAGGAGCATCTGGGATGTACTGGATATTGCACAACACTTTTTTAGAACTATTTATTTTCCTTAGAGAAGAACAAGTCTATGATGACATAAACACAAAGAGATCAATTGGGGCCACACTCTGGAAAAAGGAAGAACTTGTTCAGCAGTTTATTTTCTAGGATTTTTTGGTAAAGACACAAAATATTTCACAAAGGAAAGAATATAATGAAATAGTTCAAAGCTATAAAAAGGACAGCTCAGCTTTTTATTCTGCACCAAAGAAAGGTTCTACTTACCTCAGAATGACTTGTGTTATAGAATCTCCTTTCTTTGTAGTGTGTATTGCACCTCTGGCCTGTATAAAGTTGGTGTAAAGAAATATACTGTGACCATGGTTCAAGAATATTCAGCTCATAGTTCCACCAGAAATAATTAATAGTAAGATTTGACTATTCTAGGAGCTGAAGTCCTTATAACTAGTACTAATGTTGATTTTTACTCCTACGGTTTCTGAACTACTTTGCATAGAACTGGGAAACTCTTAGGGTTGTGATTTTGTGTTTCTGAGCTTTCCAGTGATAACATTACCACAACACGCTTTTGTGTTCTTTTGAACCAAAAGTATGTTTGTCAAGTTTATATACAAGTTTGGTCATTATCCTTGAGAAAGGGAAGAGTTTAAAATCTGTTGTATTTTTTAATATTAATAAACGCTGTTTCAAATTTACCTTTGGTAACTATTCTGTCAGCAATAGAAGACATCTGTCAACATTGAAATAATTTTCTTTGGAATTAACCTCTAATATGTTTGTAAAGGTATAAGTTGTTGCTGACCTATTCTATAGTAACACTAAAACCAGTAAAAATTGATATTTTGAGATAACTCAATTCAATATAAATTGTGGAGACTATTCTTTTTAATATCTTCAAAGTTCTTAGATTTTCCTAGTGCTAGATACTTTCCAAAGCTAAATAAAATGTACTTCCAAGTATTTGACAACACAGAAAAATTTCATCGAGCTTTCAAATTGTTTGCTCAGCTGATAATAATATTATTCCAAGTTGTTTAGGTAGCCTACCTAGTGATCAAAGTAATTCGATTGTTATGTCCAGAACAGACTTGCTATGTTCTCCTCTCATTATACAAAGTATATCTGATGTAAGCTTTTTGGGTTTTTATGCCTGGCAGCATAAAAATAAAGTGAACTATTTGGATTGTATTTAAGAAGTAAGATTATTAGGGCTTTTAGGTTCCGCCCCACACCCCCCTCCAACAGAGGTATCTGATTTTTTGAAGATGCAAGTGATGTCTTCCAAATTAAAATGCGTTCTCTTTCTAAGATCTTGCAAAGTTTTTGAAGGAACAACATTCCCGTAATGAAAGCATCAAAGATTTTTTCTCCAATTTTTTTTCAGTAGTCCCCAGTTACCTTCCACAGGACATCCTATCAGGCACAATACTGTAACATGTTCACAGTTTCCCATTACTTTGTGATAATCTCATTTTAATTAATCCTGATTGAGAGGTCATGCAATATGTGAAACCTGACTGTTCCTTGAGCTTTTTCACAACGCTTTGTCTCTTACATGGGTAAAGGGGTCACTTCAGAGTTGGATGGGATGATACAGTAGCTTAATCTGTATAATTGAGTTGTCACGCATCTATAACAAACCTCATTATTGCTCAAACTGTATTTCAGAGATGACATGACTGCATACATAGCCTTAAACATGAATCTAGGCTAGATTAGTGTTCACCTGACACCTGTGATAGCAAGAGAACCACCTCCATAGTGTCATGCTTCATATTCACATTCTGAAATAACTGCATCCTTTAAATTCTGTAGGTGTTTTCATAGTAAGAGCATTTCCCCTCTTTTGTCCATTCTGGATTCTTAATAATACTTTGCTAGGATTGATCAATACTTCCATAATGTGCCTAAAAATTTCTTATTTATGTCCAGCTATTTCATTTCAGCCTATAGAACAGCAAAATTACAGGAGTTTATGGCATATTTATCATGCTCCATCTTCCTCAAAGACAAATTTTACTCAAGCTACATGCAAAGTTTTTCCCAAATTCCTTTGGGATTTTGTCTAAACTACATAATGGATTCACCACATCTTCTCCTAAACCCAGCTCTCCAGCGTCACCACTTTGAAATCCTAAGTGGCGTATCTTTTAACCTGAATAGAACTAAGGCAATTAACTCTCTTAAAGGCTATATATTGCATTTGTAAATACTAGAAGAGGCAAGCATCCCAAGCGTCCCCAAACTTAAGCAACCAGATGTCAAAACTCAGGAGGCTGCACTATTAGTCAAATGAGAGTCATGATGTCAGGTCAGTGGTTCTCCCACCAGGGCACACGCAGCCTTTGCTTTGGAGAGGGCAGCTATCTTCTCCTTTTTACCTTAAACGTGGGCAGAAGTTACTTCAGATAACAAGTGATAGTGTTTTCCCGTGTAAAAATTACTATTTTTTTTTTAATTCTACACAGCCTTTTCTTTTCCAATAGTTCAGGGTAGGTACAGCTAAGAGAATAGAAAGCCCATATCAAGCTCAGACCCATTGCTGTATCCCACAGCCCACTGTCATTTCCCATTTCAGAATGAAGAATGTGCTTGGCTTGTGCTTTAGCAAAGAAAGTAAAGCAGGGGTGTTGTGGTCACCTCTGTGCATACTTGGGACAGGGTGGTGGTGCACAACCTAACAGTTATGGCCTCAAAAGCGGCTGGCCAGAATATTCTCAGTGTGATATTTTCAAGCTCATGATATGCATGCATGCCAAGAGTGCACAACGTATCTCAGAGCAATGGTCACCATAAGGCAAATAACTGTTTCTTTTAATATTATACAATGCCATATAAGTCTCAAATCTGATTTCACTTATACAAGCATAGCTTGATTCTGGAATGAGCTCAGATTTTTGATCCAAAATCCAATAGACCACAATTGTCCTATCAGTTACCGCTGAAAATTGAAATCTACAAGCTAAAGGCACATAAAGTACAGATCTCAGCTATCTTCGAGATGCTCATATTTGTATGGATGTTTTAGCCTTTGATAGAAAGAAGGAGAAGCAAATAATTTGTCTAAACTTTGAGGTCACATGTAGGACACAATTTCCTTCTACTTGAGTGGATCAGTGTACAAATAAGAAAAATGTGAACAGACCAGGAGGAAAAACTTCTATGCTCTTTCGGCATTGAGATGTGTGAGCATGCTACTTTTAAACCTCAGGAAATTGTACCAGGTGGGGGGTGGGGTGAAAGCAGAGGGTTTTTATCTGTTTTTCAATTATAAACTGTATAAATGCTTTCCAGAGGTCAGAGACTAAAAGTTGTAAACCAACTTTTGCTCAGATACTACCGCTTAAAGTCAGCAAGAGAATGTACTGAATGCAAAACCTACAAATTTTTTACGTAAATTTTTAAAAGGTAATATGGCAAAAAAAGTATCCAAGAGTCATAAATGCCTTAAATGACAACCTTTTAGGATGCAACGTAGTCTTCTTTCAACTGTTTTATAACCTAAAGTTACTAAGTCTTGGGTTTTTCAGGAGCTGCCATACCTTTTTTTTGAAATAGGACAACCTACATCCCATTCAAAATTTAAGTATGGCCTGATGTAAGCAATAAAAACACATGAGTTGGCTAGTAAATTTGCAGCTAACTTTAGATCCTGAAACTACAATTGCTCAAGAATATTTGACTTTGAATTCTTTTTTCATTTAATTTCTAGTTCTTGCTCATACATCAATATAGATATTTTCATAATGGTGACTGAAGAGTGTTTTAACTGAATGCAGTAATATACGTACAAAAATTTTAAAGGACAGT
The DNA here is from genome assembly GCA_013398915.1 of Dromas ardeola. Taxonomy (NCBI): domain Eukaryota; kingdom Metazoa; phylum Chordata; class Aves; order Charadriiformes; family Dromadidae; genus Dromas; species Dromas ardeola. The sequence continues at coordinate 29,077 of VYZM01001423.1, read as the reverse complement.
AGTATATTAAGGTTATTTCCTTATAATAAAATATTTGCTTATGAGGTGCATTTTTAAATGGTTTCTACATTTTTACCATAACTTAAATTTCATTTTGTGTGTCCAAATATCTGGTCTATGCTTACATGTATAATATGTGACAGAAAAACTCACATGCAATTTAGAAATTTAAATGTGTGAAGGAGATGCAAAGGCAGTCCCAAGCATGTTAAAATGTAGGATTTAGTTATCATTAATTCTAAGGGGAAATTGATTGGCAACATCTACTGGCAGAAGTTTAATTAGTGAAGAATTAAAGTGAAACAAAAGGCTATGTGAATGATATGCCTTTTCCATTTTTAAAAGGCAAGAGAAGTGCACTACTAGGAGGGATATCAAGGTATCTTCTGGTCCATCCCATTGCCTTGCCTACAGGTAGGGTTAAGAAGTATTTAGATTATATTTAAAGATATTCTATAATAGAAACTTTACAACCTCTCCAATGAATCTATTCAAATGATTCATAATAATTACTTCTAAAATACTGGCATTTTATCTTTTTTTGCCCTTAGGTCTATATTGTATATCTCTTGCTACAATTTATGTTTGTTAGCCCAAATCCTATTTCCTTTGGACATGGAGGACACTTTGTTCTCTTTCTTCTTGCAATGTCCTTTTACATATTTGGAGCACAGCTCTGACGACCCTCCTCATCACCACAGTTTTTCTCATGCACCTTGTTCTTGCTCACTGCATGTCATTGTATTTTTTACTCTGTACTTTGCACAGAAATACACAGAATTTCCCATTCTGTTATCATCAGTAATGAGGAAAAGCATATATTCCTTACTCTTTCACATAGTTGGTAGCCAGGAGGAAAGCTGTAAAACGTAACATTCTCCCCTGCTTCTGTGAAAGATGTGCTCGTCAGATTTAATCACAAGTGTTTACATAAATGTGTGTATACTAGAGTGGTCTGTTCTTTAAGAATCAGAACATAGTCTTCACATCATTTACAAAATAAGAGAAAGGAAAGGTCTGCATTGGTTCTGCCACAGCTCTGATCAGTTGTTCCCTTTCAAAAGGCCAGAGAGGGAGATCCGTGGGTCAGGTACTGAAATGCACACTGTGAAGCCAGTGTTCTCACTCATTTAAAAGTGTGAGTTCCTAAATATTGACGCTATTTCCAGACACAGAGCCAGAACACTTAAAAATCTTCTAGGTTCTCAAAAGGCAAGAGTTTAACACTGAAGGGATAAAGCTGATTGAAAACACTGCGTACACAGGTCTTTCCTCCTACTCATTCACATATAATCACTCTCTGGTCTGAAGTATTTTTCCTCCCTTGAGCAAAACCACTCCTGATGTGGCCTGGCCTCCACCATAGATTCTACCACTTCTGTTTATTCAACACTTCTTTAGACTAGGGCAGTCCTTTCACTTCCACATGTGTTTAATAGAGCCACAACCACCTTCCTGCCCTCTCTGTCGATTTCTTTTATACTTAATTGTGCTTTAAAAGAACTTCTCTTGTTTTAAGGCCACCAACACGGTTTATAGAATATGTGTATATATGCATATAGGGTGTATAGAATTTAACTTCTGGTACTGAATTGCATGGGTTTCATCTGAAGTGGGATTCACTTGTAAAGGGAGTCAGGGGAGGAAACAGGCAGCTGAGACAGCTGTAGTTTCTATTGACTTAAACCCTACAAAAGTGACACGAATTTTGTTTCACTTACTTCCTACAGTGAAGAACTCTGCTTGTCAAAGAACTGAAAAGTACCTCCCCAAGTACTTCCCAATGCTAGGAAAGGGAGAGATGTAATGTGTTATTCATCTCCAGGCTTTTCCTCAAGACTTACACACAGGGAAAATGAAGAACTCAAATAGCATGCCACTGAAGTCCTGCTTTGGATATACACAAGCATCGTCAGTGTCAGCTGAGGTTTGTGTTTTGTTCTTTTGATCCTGCAGTTTCCTGAATACAGGGCCTTCTGCAAAATAGAAAAACCGTAAATCAACCTCCACTATGTATCTGTGGCCCAGCTGTCAAAGAAAGGAGAGATGTCTGACGCTCACTCCCTTTTTGCTCTGAGTACCATGTTTTCCAGAAATCTCTAAATGGCTTACACTACAACAGATCTCTTTGGCATTCCTCTGCTGCACAGCATTTGAGCTTGACTGCCAAATTTACTCCACTTTTGGAGTCTTGCATATGGAGTTACTCTTGGGAAACCCCAACAAAACAACTGGCTTTTAATTTTCCTGGCAATCAAGAGCCCTATAATCTGAGACAGACTTCACTACTTTATTGACAGTGGTGAGCTGTCCTTTATTGGAAATGTAATGCAAATACTAGACTGCAAAATTCTGTTCAGAAATTATATAAAATGTTTGTTCATTTCATTTCATTTCATTGAATGAGAATGTGGGGAGAGCTGTCTTCCACTGTTATGTGAGAACTTGTATTGGAGAGCATGGCTTATCACAGACTTTACCTCCACTTAAAGGCAAGTGAAGTATGCTGTTTTCTTCATTCCTTTGTATAATATATTGTAATGTCTACAATATTTCTCACATTTGTGGAAAAACATTTTGAAAATTTAGCTGTGTTGGCAACTGAGCCTATGAAATGAGCAGTAAGACCAGCCCATTATGGATATTTTCGAAGTTACGCAGAATTCTTTTGATATTCTCATCCCACCCAGTTATCTTTTGGTTGTTTGTTTGTTTGTTTTTTTCTTTTTGCCCACCATACAACCTGTGTAATAAGCAGAGGGACAGCAGTACAAGAGCTATAGTATGTTACTTCCTTCTGTTAGTGGATTTGGATTCATTTCAACAACAAATATGTTCATTCAAAAACCATAAAGATGCAACACATTTTCTCTCCTTTCCATGATTTTCTGAAGTTCAGCATTTCTATCTATGTAGACAGTGTTTTCCTCTCTTATATTCTCCTCCCTTAAAACTAATTAATGGACTAGCCCATAATTATATTTGCTTCCTATTCCAGTAAAGAGGAAGGAAACTTCCAAATCAGATGGACGTCAATTGGGCTGCAACCTCTGTTGAATAAATGTGTATCTACAGCAGGAAAATCTCTTCTATTGCCAAAACATGGATAGGAACTGGTCTTCCTCTCCTTAATGGGCAATCTAAAGGTCAAGAGACTGAATGGAGACAAATGGTGACATTATGCCTGATGATTACTTTGTTGATTTGAAATGTAATACAGGAAGTCACTGAAAGCTGCCTGCAAGCTGATTATTACTATTCCATTGCCCCCTTATCAACAAAGATCAACAACATACAGATATATTTGCCTGGAAAATAAGAGTTATAATGAAAAAGTTCTAAGAAATAATTTTCCCACACAGTGCAATGGAAAAATTGGTTTTCTTTCTATATAGAATTATATATAAATCCATAAAGATTAAGATTAGATGGCAGTCAGACAATTTTAAAACTTGCCGTTATGTTTGGAGTATTCCCATGTAAATCTAAGGGCAACAGTAGATGAAGTGATCATACTGGTTTGAATATTTCAAAAAATTCTGAAGTGTTTCCTTAAGAGAAAACATTTGTAAAAGATACTTATTTATTCACATTTATTTTTGTGTATTTATTCACAGTGTTGATTATTTTTTTATTCACAGTGTTTAAATAAATTTTATTTTGAAATAAAGAAAAAAGATAATTTGGTACCAAGCTCTTTCCAGACTTCATCTATATTTAGTCAGTCCCTAGGCTGTATAAAGCTTTTCTATGAGTTGGCCTCATCAATTTCATCCCTGCTACACAGAGTAGCACCACGTAAATTCTTGTAGGATTTTCACATCTGCATTAGTTTTACTAGCTCACCAGGGAACTCTGTGAGTTTCAGTATTGCTTTGGGGGAACCACAGTGTCAATAATTAATCACTTTTTAACTTGATGATGCTCTCCTTTGTAACCCCCTCCTATGCCTGAAAAACACTCATAATTTCCATTATTTCCTCACTTCCTATTCTAATCATGTCCAGTTCTGTATCCAGGATGCCAGGAACAAGTCTCTGAAAAAGGGTTTTCAAGAGTTTTTGACCTCTTTTCACATGTTGTTAAGGTTCAGTTGGAACTGCACTGTCATTCATATTGGGAAAATCAAGTAATGTAAGAAAGATACTCTGATAAACTCCAAAAATCCTGCTATTTGTCCCAGTAACACCCTTTGTTAAGGGAGAAGTGGCCTTTCTGAATACAAAATAAACAGAGAACTTATGCATAAGATTATCACAGATAAATTAATCATAGAATCATAGAATGGTTTGGGTTGGAAGGCACCTTAAAGATCATCTAGTTCCAACCCCCCACTATGGGCAGGAGCACCTCTCACTAGACCAGGTTGCTCAAAGCACCATCCAACCCAGCCCTGAGCACTTCTAGCGATGGGGCATCCACAGCCTCTCTGGGAAACCTGTTCCAGTGTCTCACCACCCTCATTTCTTCCTAATATCTAAACTAAATCTACCATCTTTCCATTTAAAACCATTACCCCTCATCCTATCACTACACCCCCTCATAAAGAGTCCCTCCCCATCTCTCCTATAGGCCCCCTTTAGGTACAGAAAAGTTGCTATAAGGTCTTCCCAAAGCCTTCTTTTCTCCAGGATGAACAACCCTAACTCTTTCAGTCTGTCTTCATAGAAGTCGTCCCCCACTGCTCTGATCATCTTTGTGGCCCTCCTCTGGACCTATTCCAACAGGTCCGTGTCCTTCTTATCTTGATGGGCGCAACAGCTGGACACAGTACTCCAGGTGGAGTCTGATTAGAGCGGAGTAGAGGGGGAGAATCACCTCCCTTGACCTGCTGGCCATGCTTCTTTTGATGCAACCAAGGATATGATTGGCTTTCTGGGCTGCAAGTACACATTGTTGCGTCATGTTGAGTTTTTCATCAACCAACACCCCCAGGTCCTTCTCTTAGTTAACATCAGCATGTGTAGTTCTATGCCAACTTGCCTCTGATTGCTGCCCGGTTTTGAAAACGAGCAACAAACTTCCAACAGCAAACTTCTAACAACAAACATTGGGTTTGACTAGATGACAAAACATATAAATAAGATGCACATGGAACCCATCTGAATCCTGGGTCTTTCCATCCAAATTAAAAGACAGGCATTCAATTATTTAATAATTAATATGATAGTTCCACAATATGACTTCTTTCACATGACAAGTTTGGGAAAAGCTATCACATGCAAACCATTGCTGTTTCTCCCTCACCCCCCAAATTAGCACTGTATTTGGAGTTTCAATTCAGCAGTTTAAATTACAAACTCCAGTCTTATAGACCAGAAAAGTTGAGAAACTTTTGTATTTTTTGTCCTTTTAATTATCTCATAATAATGCATTAGGTTTTATTACTTTTCGGATATGTGGGTTAGGTGTGTTTATGAAGTCTTCTCAGTTTGTTTTTAAGATGATAAAAAATGGGTCGTACAGATTTGAGACCTCCCACCTTCACTTTAAGTTTACACAGTTCTTCAGTTTAATCTGATAACAAGCCCAAATGATAAGAAAAAACTTGGCTCAATGGGACTTAGGACTGCTAGAAAAAGCAGAGTTTCTTTCTGCAGGGGAGGGAGGGACTGAGATAAGGTCCTTTTGTAGTTGGAATCTCAACATACCTGTATTCTTTAAGTACTTGGTTTGTATTCTCCTGGTGAGCTAGCTGACTTATTTGGTTGGGCAATATAAGTTAGGAACACAGCACGGTGAGAAGAAAGGCAAGCACTATACAATATTCTTCTCCCTAGACGTGAAAATTCAGGAGGCTCGGAATTTGTAAGGTATTGCTCTATTTAGAATAAATGCCAGCACGCTAAAAATTTCCCTGAAGTCGAGGATTAGCTCTCAGTGTTCATATTTTGGCTGATCATGAAAGGCCAACAGTTTTCAGAGAGGAAAGCCAGTTAATAAATCCACTGCCTACATTTATCTTTCAGAGTATTTCACAGCCTCTTAAATTGCTTGTCTCCCTCTCTGCATGCATTATGCACTGGGAACTTACATAGTCCAAAGCATTGGGTCTGGCTGAGTGCCCTGGCTTCTCCTCTGAAAGACAGCTCTGTCTGGAGGGCAGAGGGCAATGTAGCACAGCCATAGGAGTGTTTTTAACAACTGGGCAATGTTTTCCTGCTGTTTTTCTCTATCCAGCCAGCACTCACATTCTGGGGTTGTGTGAAATACAGATTGCAATTATAGTCAGACACGATTTCCCACGATTTGGGGTTTCATGAACATTCATCATTTTGCATACTTGTTTGGCACTGATGAGCTGTTAATCAAAGGTGAGCTTTTAGCGCTGACACTCTCAGGCAATCTTGACATTACAAGCATCTGCCGATGCTTTAACACCTGTGCACTCGCAATAACCCAGCACCTGCTAGTGTCCATGCAGGCTGATTTATTGCGCCTGCTTACAGGATCCGGAGGGCGTTCCGTGGCTTGAGCCGGTGGCACATGTGCGCACCGGTCTGCTCCATTGTGCTGAGGCCTCCTTTCCACTTGGGCAGGTCCCAGAGTGACAGCCCAGGTGGCCACTGTGGCCAAGACTCACCTCTCTCCTCAGCAGTTTCACATCCCTCTGGTGCTGTCGGTGCTGGGTTGGACGGGAGCCTGGCGGCGCCCCATTTCAGGGAGCCAAGGGGCCGTTGTAGGGGTTTGAATGCACCAACCAGGGGGGTGCGGCGGCAGTTGGAGGGGCTGCCCCGAGGGGAGCTTCCAGAAGCATCTGGAAACGCCCAGCATGGTGGCGTGAGGGTGTGTGAGGGATTCCCGTGAGCTCTGCACATCCTTCCCACCTGCTCTCAGTGAAACTTACTGTAGGGTCCATCTGACTACATACTTTTCTGGGAACCATCTGATGGGGTGCTTTGAAATAGCTGTCAAAGAAACTCGTGTCAGGTGAGGAGATGTGTGATGAGCTCTGTTTTTAAAGGTTCGATGGTATTCCCCAAAGAGCTTGCCTTGTGTGCATAACCAAATCTCAACCCAGATACAGACAAAGCTTTAACTTAATTTGCTATTGGTGATAAAAAAAATGGTAATTTTATGAACGAGGTGTCTAATTGAGATGGCAGTAATCAGATATTTTACTACCTTTGAATACATGCAGCTAGGCATTTCTCCTCAGTCACACTTGCATGTTAGAATCATGTTGGCAACACGTCATAGCCTTCTCTTTGTGACAACTGGGTGCAGAGGGTCAGGTCTTTGTGATTTCAGCACACTGCAAAGCTCTTAATCATTAGTCCTTTGTGATTTATTTTTTTAATTAAACAACCATTGATTTTATTTGGCATTAGCACTCATTCAGTAATCAGAAGAACTGGGTGTGTGATAGCTTCTAATTTCAACACCGAGAGATGAAAAACACTTGTTTTTGTGACTCAGTACAGAGATTATTAAAAACTGCTTTCTATAATTTCTAAGGAATTATAAGATTTATTGTGTTTGATTATACAAATGTCTATTAATCCTACTTATTTCATCAAAGTCTGTCAACATTATTATATATCTCATTTTTCATGTTTTATTTAATTACGATCTGCCACTAAGGAAACAATGCTTGAGTGACATTAATATCTAACTGGACTGTACAACTACAAACTCTTCATAACAGCTGTGAGAGAAATCCACCTGCTATTGGGTTTTGAGGATTTTTATTTTCCTAGCTTTCCCTATAAAGTTTATATGAGTCACTCCTCCTAAGCAAGTAACCTTCTGGCCTAGAATCAGAAAGCCAATCTGTCTCTTCCTAGCAAAATTAAAAAATCCAGAGGAGGAAACCAAGTCAAAGCTCTTCTGGTAAGACCTGTAAACCTAAAAGCTGGTAAAGCTGGTTAAAACTCTCCAAGTAAATTTCAATTCGATGTTGCTGAAGGTAGTTAGAGTAGGACTTGTCTAGCATAATTTAGGCAACCAAAGTATAGGTAAATTCCTCTTCAAAACAAATGATTGTATTTAGTTACTCTGTAGTTTCCCAGCTCAGATAACTAATTTTCTGTACCCTAGCATTGATATTCCAGTTGCCAAAACATTTTCAACCAAGGGCTGACGGGCCAACACGAAAGGAGACAATCTATGTTTTAATACTGGACGCACCATCATTCACAGCCTAAATGGACAACTATGTTGTCACTAGAAGAGAGAGGACTGCCAGCAAGCTGTGTAACTCTAACTCTATCTAAAAACTATTCCTAGGAAGCACTACCTACCTTTCATGCTCAGTTTGGGGAGACATCATGTCACTGGGGAGAGATCCAAGCAGTAGAGAAGACTGCAGAGTAGGTTTAATGATACCACTAAAAAGGCTGAGGCAAAAGAACATGCAGACTGTAGCTGGATAAAAACAACCCATGTTTATGCTAACAAAGTGTTCTTCTTACTAAAACAGAATGGCTACATGCAGACTGCTGGGTGGGAATGGTCCTTGCCATCTTTTAACTGTCAAACTCTGCACAGAAATCAATTGATTTTTATCAGCGTACAAGCATACACTGCAATCGTGTTCCAGTTCCCAGGCACGTTGCCAGACACTCCTGAATTTACTGGCCATTGTGAGTGTTAGGAATAGGGGATGTGGGGGAAGGGAAGATGAATCTGTGAGATTTAGGAATGTAGGGCTGGTTTAGGAAGCTAGTGCAGACAGGAAAATCCCATTCTTCACATTTCAGTGTACTCTGGGTTAGTATTTATATACTGGAAAAGTTATCCAAATGGGCTTTATGAAGGTCAGATCAATGTTTTAGTGAATCCAAATAGCTGGAGTTTTGGACAAGAGAGTGTTTGTGCACTCCAGTTGCAGCATAGAGAGAGTACCCATCAATCCATGTGACAGCTGTCTGCTTTTGGGATCAGAAAGGTTAGGCCTGGAGAAATTTCTTTCCAAACTTTAAAAAACCTGAAGGGAAACAGATCAGCTTGTTTCCTGAGATGAAAAGTTCAGTGTTCAGTTTTCTAGATTTTTTAAGAGTGAAGATATTTGAAACCCCTGCATGCCAATGTTTCCGCCCTGAAGAAAGATCATTAGCTATCAAAACCTTATCCTGAATCTGCTACCTCCAGGATTTTTCCTTTAGTTTTTTGTGGGTTTTCAGGCTACAAATGTAAGAACTGTATAATATGTATATATAAAATATATATGATATATGTATAACATACGTAAATTCAAGGAGCATCTGTATGATGCCCTCTAGTCATACAATTTAGTTTTATGTAGTTCTGAGAGGAGCAGGGAGTTGGACTTGATGATCCTTATGGGTGCCTTCCAACTTGAGGTATTCTATGATTCTATGATTCTGTGATTCTAACTGATCATCATTTTCCCATTTTCCAAGCGCAATATGAAAATACAATAATATATTAAAAGAGTGTGAATGCATTCCAAATATGAAGAGAGAAGACTAAATAAAACGTGTTAACACATACTTAATATGATTGTTTTCATCACGCTTAAGTATCTGGCTGAATTGTTCCTCAGCATCAAAATCACCTCATTGTCTACGAAGTCTACCCTTTCCTTATAGGATGTATTTTCATCAAGTTGCACATAACACCTCAACATCACTTGATGATTATTCATAAATAGAAAAAAAGTCCTCTTTTTTTTTTGCTATACATTTATTATTGATTTCCAAATGTTAAAGTATTTGGGGGAAAATGGCAGCGAGGAAGTAAGGGGGTGGGGAGGGATGGAGCGAGGGAGAATAACTGTTCCCGTTTCACAGTTTTCAAGAACTCTGTTTGTTTTTTCTTTTTCTGTTAACCGATGGTAAGGACTTTTATTTCAGTTAAAGGCTCTGCAAAAGAGCTTCTGGTCCTCTGGGGATCTGATAGAGCAGCTGCTGTCACTGTGTGAGGAAACAATGCACAGGTGACAGGAGTGTTTTTCAGCTGGCAATTTGGAAGGAAATAGAGCCAGCTCCCAAGAGGAATAAAGAGCATTAGAGATTTTATTTTTTATTCTTGTTTCTCTTGCTTTCAGAAGTGATGCTACAGAAAAGTCTGCACACAAAGGGAACTTTGTAAAGGATTCTAGTTTTCCTCCTGTTTCCCCTCTTTTTAGTAAATGGTTTTCATGCACGAGGTGGCATTAGTTGGATTTTAGTAGGCTACAGCCTCAGAAAAATTTCCACTAGTGTGGAGGTCAGCAGGTGGTGGTGAGATCAATCTAAATGTCCCATCTCTGTTTAGTGGAGCCTTTAGCGGAGCCTACATTTTGTGTACTTCAGAGTACTCGCTGGCTTATTAAAACATCTAGTAAAACATTGAAAAAGGGGAGGAAGGGGGCAACTGTAAGATACAAGTGTGACTGTTACTTAATTGCATTTCCTATAGAAGAAATCTCTAAAATTAAAGAAAATATCAGCATAGCCAACATTAACATCCTGAATAACCTCAGCTCACATGGGTTACCAACTAAACATAATACCAAAACATGCTCAGATTAGGGAAGGAGGCTTTATCTCCTTTACAGCACGTCTCTAATCAATTCTAGTGTAGAAAAACTAACACTTTTCAGTGTCTTAGAAGTCAATCAGTAATCTCACTTCCAATTTCAGGTCCTGGATGAAATCTTATCACTAGAAAAATTATTTTCCATGTTACTTTAATCTTAGAAAGTGTGAAATTGATGCCAAGATTTAATATGTGGGTATTTATTAGTTTGTGTCCATTCCTCATTGTACAGAAATTCCATCACTTCTTTTTTGATCCCTTATGAATAATTTTGTTCTTGTCCCGTGTAATATAGTGCAGAATGATATCAGCTTGAACAAAGTATTTAAGTGTACCTGAAGGCCCATTGAAATCAGTAACTGCTCAGGAAAACACTTTCGGACTTAAAACGAACCTTTTTGACATTCAGTTCTACTCTCTTTGGTTTCAGTGAAGTTACCAAGGATATTCCAAGCAAGGGGAACAAGGTGAAAGAAGGCCTGCAGTTAGGATAAGAAAGGGATGAAAGAGGAGTCAATTTCCATCAGTGGAGTAATGAAAATGGATAAAGGAGATTCCAAAGTGATGTATCTTTTGTGTAAGTTGCAGAGGAATTAAATACATTACCAATGAATTACATAGGATCTTCTAGTTCTGCTTACTGGCTGCTTCTTTTTTTCTTCTTTGTTTTTTAAATATTCTGATGGACTGGAATTTTCTGGATGAAAGCATAATACAAAATTTAATATTATGTTCTAGCCTACTTTTGATAATCAACAAGAACTTTAGTCTTCGAAAGGAATTTTTATTATAGCAGTAATGTTAGTGACGGTTTAGAGCTTATCACATAACTGAATTTCAACCTGCCGGGGACTTGTCTGTAAACGCATATCTAACCGGTCTGAAAGCTTGTATATTGTGAGTGCATTGTAACCTGAACGGTTCCTTTAGAGGTGTCAGTAAAAGCAAATAGCTTGCTGTCATAGTTATATATGCACATATATCTTATTATCTTTTTCAACTTAAGCATAATTTAATAGATGAGACAAAAAGTATAGTCTCACCTCATCTGAACAGGTTCTACTACATTTGTATGACCTTTATCTAACAAATAAGCATTCTTCCCTCAGTTTTCTTGCCAGGGGAATAACTATTAATTTTTAAAATTCTGGGCAAAGTACGTTGAACTGTAATTAAAAATATCCTTTCTGTATTAGTGGAGAATGCTAGCCTAACGAGCACCATAGCTGCTGGTAATTACTACTACACCTAAAACAGATTTTCAGTTAAATTTTAGAAAACTCATTCTGAGGTTAACACATTCTATAATAGCTCTCCGCTCAGGGCTACAGCCAGGAGCTTGTAATTGCGAGACACATATTTTCAATTATGAGTTGAAAAATATTTCCTATTTTGACTCTAATTAATCAAGTTTAGTTTCTGGGTTTGAAAAAGTTTGGTTTGTGGTTAAAAAACACCATAGTTTGTACTACGGAGTTATGCCTTTGAACATTAAAAAATGCCTTTTGTTCCTCTTTGGTTTTATAAATACCTGTCTAAGCATACATAGCAAATATACACAGCTTGATAAATAAATATCTCATTTTTCACAGTAGGTAACAGCTACATGTTTGTATCTTTCTTCTTGAAATGCTGATCTCTGACATTTCCACTACACTATCTTTCTGCATGTCATGGAAAAGTGTGAAAATATACACAACTGAAACAGTACGCCTATTCTTAAACATCTGCATCTTGCTGAGTTGGATATAAAAACTGTTTTCCAAAGATATACTTTTTGAGCTTTGCCATTATTTACATTTAGAGATGGCAAGATTATATATTTTCTCCCTGTACTCTTCTAATCTCACCTGCTTGATTAACATTGTTCAGACATGCCCAGCAGAGAGAGCAAAAGATCATCTGTGTTCCATAAAGTTATCAAGTGGATCAGTGGAAGGAATTAATAGTGTATTTTTTCAGGAAATTCTTATGTAATTTCCATTATAAGGTATGAGTTAAGCCAATGTTTGGGGGAGAATGAGGTGATAAAAGGGCTGGAAGACAGAAGTCCAGAATTAACATGAGAGATTAAAATGTAATCACACACACACATTATGGGACAAAATTCTGTGTATATGAGTCTTTGTCTGTTCTTTATGCTAGAGAGATAAAGGGTACATTTTAAATTTAAGAAGAGGAGAAGGAAAGTTGGAATGCATCTAAAATGACTCTAGTTTGAGCCTTACATTTTAAAACTATACATTGAAACTATACTACTGCTAGGTTGTGCTCTCCTTGTGTGTTGTGTAACTAACTGATTTATGCCCTTTCACTTTCTTGTACATACTTCTGTTTATCAAATACCTTCTAGTACTTCTAAATCATGGCAAGAGTGTGGCTAAGTAGTAAGAGTTGGTGGTTGCTGTTATTTGAGGTTATTTTTTAATTCCTCCCTCCCCAGTATTTAGAAAGTCTTGGTAGTTCTTTGTTAACGCATCGTTCTGTCAGTCTGTAATGCACAACAGACGGAATCAGGTCTCACTGACTTTGAACGATGAGCAGGAAGTAAAACTGTTGTGCATCACCTGTGTCAACAGACACAGCATTTTATTGAAGATGGAGAACAACTTGAAATATTCTGCAATCCTTAATACCAAATCTGGAGGAAGGCAAGTGAAGCTTAATCGTAAGCAGGTTAAAATACTGGTAAATAAATAAAAAAAAAGGCATATAATCTTGTTTTAAAATAAACTGGGAGTAAAACTAAATTCACAACACTAGTTGTCGATTTTAGGGCCATAACATATCTCACTTATATTCAAACAAAACAGCATCTGTTTAGCAGAAATATTTAAGGCATACCTTTGTTGACTGATTAGTTTGGAAGTAATGGAAACTGTTAACTAATCCAAGGGATGCCAGAAGGGCAAGTGTGAGAAAATTTGTATGGTAGCACTTACAAACTGCTGCAATTAATTTTAATGATGTTTTAAAGAAATTCGTTTATCTTTCTCTTTTCTTGTTTGCTACCACTTGGTCTTTTGTTAGAAACAGCCATTTTGCAACCTGCTGAAAAATGAAGGGTGGATATTTTCTTGACACTGAAATAATATAACGTTCCAACCGGATGCTATGTACAGAAATACCTTTGCAGAGTGGTTTAAAATAAAAAAAAAATAATATTTCAGGCACCAAATCTCAATAATGATGACAAGAAAATACTATTTTGCACAGATTGTATGAAGTACGTATGTAAACAATAGTCAGTGTAAAAAACTATACAGTTAAAGAACTCAGTAACTTCGCTTCCCTTTGTTTGGATTTTAGACCAAGTGTACAGTCTGGCACTATTGTGTAAAGAAAGAGTAGATATAAACATTCTTGAAATTAGTTTAAAACCATCATATACATGATGAGCTTGCGTTGAGTTGGAGTTTGGACTAGGTGGCTTCCAGAGGTCCCTTTGAATCTAAATTACCCTATGATCCTAAGTCTGGCTCGTTAAAGGGCTAGGAATCAAACAAGTCTGTGTCTATTTAATTGCCTTTCCGGGTGATAGGTGTTCAAGGGTTTTTGTTTTGTTATTATTTTATTTTATTTTATAATATTAATTAAGAGTGTGAGCTTGCTGCACTTTTAGTAACATGAAGGACTAGCAGAAAAGGGATGTCCTTCTGAGATTAAGTCCATAATAGTAGAAGAGTTAGAGCTCACCAGGAAGACAGCTAGAAATATAATCCAGTAGAAAATTGTATGGGTAGTCTTAAAAAGAGGAGAAAATCTTATTTCCCCTTGTTGGAAGACAGACTACAGTAGAACAAGCCACACAGGAATCACTGACCTTAGAATCAGCCTGAAGATGTAATGTATTGCTGTTGAGTGATTTGTCTATATATAGACTATTTACCTAGAGAGGGTAGCTAGCATGATAAACATTGGTAGTACAGTTAAGTCACGAGGGAGTATGGTAACTCACATGCTCAAATAAAACCTGCAGTACTTCAACCTGAAAGAGAAGAAACAGGCTTGTAATCCTGAGTGCCAAAGTAATCTTGTTACTTCCTCTTTCAACTTTAAGCCTCATTTTTATTTAGGAAAAAACTGTAATTCCTTGGCTAAAAAGTGACAACCTCATTTCCAGCACCTATCGAAATCTTAACTAAGTCTTTGTTGGGTTTCATATTCCAAAGAATCTTTTGCTCTGAACTGAGAAGGCCTTAAGGGGATGAGATACCAAGAAATATCTCATTATCTGTCTTAAGTTACTGACGTCAGGTATGGTAAAGATTATATCCTGCTGTTCTGGATGCTTTTTATGTGATTAACAATAGTAATGAAATGAAATGAAGCTACTGCCAAGTCTTTAAGTACACACTCTGGCAAAATTTTATCTTTTGTTCCAGTTTTCATGATACTTTGTAATGATGCAATAGTCATTGGCAACACAACAGTGTCCAGCTTGTTTATGTACATTATCTTGCACTGTTACATGTGCCTTTATTGTATGTAATTAATCCATGACTGTTAGTGCTTTTGTCTTTAATGCTTTTTTTACATTAACCAGTAATTAGGTCTACAGTAATTAGGTATGCAACACTGCTAGACAAATTAACTTTATAGTTGAAAGAAATTTTAGTTCTGGTGTTTGCTGTGACAATTCTAGTATAGCTATCTGTATTTCTGAAAGCTATTAAGGTTCTAAAGAGGCTGTTATTTCTGCGAATTCCTAAGTATTTGTGGGAAGCATCATGTAAGTATTCCGATCTAATCATATAATGCTGTCTTACCAGAAAAGTTTCTCTTAAAGACTCACAAGCAATTTTTTAAACACTTCTTAATTCAGACAAAACCACAAATTCTTTCTATTTCGCCAAGAGTAAGTAGAATCTCAACAAAGGTTTACTAGCAGAAAAAAAGTAAAACACATAATGTGTAATCTTCAAGTTAGTGTGCATTCTTTCATGATTATTAATGCACAAAGACTGCTACCATACATGTGCCTCCTCCTCTTCATCTAAACTAAAGCTAGCACCCTGGAAGTAATATGTTATAGAATATGCCCTGGAGGTTCTCAGGTGTAGAATGAGTAAATTGCTTGGTGGTAAAATCTAATTTTACCTCCCGTCACCCCACCCACAAAGAGAAACAAACAAACAAACAGCACTGTGGAAAGAAATCCATACTGGAACACTGAGAGATAAAGATTTATAGATTGCAAACTTGTGAGAAATCATGTCAGTATAATAATTTTGTAATCTCTCCTGCAAGCCATATAAATGAATGTAGGAAGGCCCGACTGTGAGAGAAACTGTACTTCTTGAAGTCTCCATCTGTGATGTTCGAGCAAGTATAAATTACTTGTAATTGAGGAACATATCATATTACTGCTATTACATACTTTCTTTTTAAAGGGTATACAAACAGCCTACATTTTCAGCAGAGAAAATGTAGTTCTGGTGTCTTCTAGTGATAAATTTGGGCTATCATCTGTTGCTGCCCTGTGTTTCATCACAACAAAGACTAGTTACTGAGGTAATATAACTTTAAGTGCTAGTGTACTGGTCTCTTATCACACTCTGTGCACCTTTCTCTACTTCACTATGCGTAATCCTGAATTTACTAATGTTTTGCTGAAACATT
Organism: Dromas ardeola; assembly: GCA_013398915.1. Lineage (NCBI taxonomy): Eukaryota > Metazoa > Chordata > Aves > Charadriiformes > Dromadidae > Dromas > Dromas ardeola. The sequence continues at coordinate 12,970 of VYZM01001423.1, read as the reverse complement.
GTGATGTCTCTCTGATTTTTTATCCTATCAGCCCTGCATGTGTTTTGTTATGCCCTTTAAAAGTTCTACCATGGAACAGTGTGCTAGAACCTTTGACTGGTCTTCCAGAAGAAAAAAGAAGGCTCTTCAAATAACTTGTTAATGATAGAATTGTAAAGGTCTGTTTCATCAAGGCTCAGAAACCTCCTTACAGTCACTGAATTAATAGTAATACATGAGTAAACATAATGCTGAAAGTAAGGAACTGAGAGTTTACTCTTTACGGTGGGATTTGTGGGTTTGTGCCACTTTAAACAAGTGTGTGTACATACACACTTGCATATAGATTATGTATGTACATGTAGAAGAGTGTCAGGGGTTTTGCCCACGTGGAAAGAATGATGCCTTGGGAGGTTAAGTCCTGATAAGAAAGTCAGTAGCAGACTCATTCACTTTCTTTGAGATCACAATGTGTTACTCTGTATTAAGTCAGTCTTTCAAAACTAGCCCCCAGATACAAGTCTAGGTAGTTTATTAATAGAACTGTTTGAAAAAATGCTGATTCAATATCATCAAAACATTCTGTGGGAACATGTTGGTTTTTCTTAGTTACTTTTGACAGAAACTAGGCAGGTTTCCATGGAAACTTGCCTACCTCACTGACAGTTTGCCTGTCTGGAGCCAGATTTCCAGCCATGGGATGAGTCTAAGCTGCTTAGCTGTCAGGGTTCAGAGAGCTTGTGGAACGTCACCTTGAGTTTGTTTTGAAAAGCCAAGCAAAAATATTGCGTCAGTTTCTGTAAACAACAGTTGAGGATTCTTGTCCTGAGAAATGTTGAAGTCTTTTTCCAGTATGAAACAATTTTTTCCCCTCTCAGATTTTCACTTAGAAAAGGAATTTTATGCCCTGACTACTAGTTCTTTGAAAAGTTGCCATGTCTCATACTTCAGGTGTGGACCTACAAAACATTCCCACTGCTTTTACAAAAGTCACAAGCTAGCAAAATTTAGCCCTAATAATTGTCTGAGATGAACTGTAGCTCACTGGCATGGCATGGTTTCAAAGGTGTCAGTGTAGGAGGAACACTGACTTGTGGTAAGACAGGTGTGAAAGCAGTTATTGCTTAATAAACATGTATATAGTTCTTTGTAAGTGCTGGCATTGCTGTGTTGTGAAAGAAAGCTAGTCCTTCAACTGGCTTTTAAAATTTACATGAAGACCATCTTTTCTGAAAATTTGAGATTTTTGAGATTTTTCATATTTTCAAGACACAAGTCTCTGAAGGCAATATTTGACCTTTTTCTGAGTTTGGATTTATTAAAGTATTAAAAAATAAAGCAAAGTGTCTTTTTTAAACATGAAAGTAGGTACTGAACTACTGATCCGCATGTGAAGAGATGTAGACAAAATCACTTTAAAACATCCTTAAAAGTAAGGCATTACAAAAAAAGACAATCACACATGGTAACTGAAATCTCTCTCGTCCTGCCTGAGTTAAATTTTATGCTCTTTGCCTGAGAGTTCCTTACGAGGAATGTTTTCATCATGTTCTTCCAGATGTAGTCTTTTCTTTACTTCTCATTGCAAAGAGCTGTTGTCACCATTTTAGTCATCCTTCTGTTTTGTAGGCTGGGTGTTTACAGTGTGGTAAGAATATTAAAACCATCACTCGTGCAGCAAAAGCTAATGGAAAAATCTTACTTGCAGCTGTGGAGGAAGCAGAATCATGTCTGAACTTACATATTTTAATCCCTAAGTAACAGCAAAGTGTTGCACATATTTGTGATGCACACAGTGTCAACTGGGAGAGGCAGCAATTGTTCGGGAGCAGTAAAATGTTACTGAAGAGCCAAACAGGGAAGATGAATGTCTTTTTATTTAGCAGACAAATACATGTGAATGTACAAATTTAATGCAGCTGGTCCTTGCCCCACAGATCTTCTGTCACATACTGTAGGCTCAGGTAAAGCTCCGAGCCTTCAAATAACTGCTGTCACAAAGTACTTTCAAATAAATTCATTTAACTGAACATGATTCACTAGTCCTTTCTGGCCACCTTTGCTTTACTGCTTCCAAGCTTCATATTTGTATTCAGTGTTCTTACTATTATGGCATGCCTATGTCTCTGTACCCTAACACAGTTGTTTTCTCCTATTAAATAGCTCTTCTCTTTTTAACTGTTTCATAGTTGACCATGAAATACACTGGAGAGCCTTCAACTGATGGAAAAGAACTCTCCACCTTCTCAGGAAGATTTGAGATGTGGCCTTGCTTCCCTCAGCATGCAAAGCCAGAATGGCCTGCCTCTGCTTTTAGTATGGGAGAAATTCTTTTCTTATTGCTGTTTTCTCCTCCCTTTCCCCCTTTTCCAACTTGCAACACAGACATCCTTGCACTGGAAAGGTAAGATATCGCAAATTTCTGAGTACCTACTCTAGTAGGTCCTAGCTGGCACTAGCTGCCATGCTAATACCCCACCCCAATATTTACCTTTACAACCAAAAATTAATAACCAGCATTTGATGTGTGTTTCTGTTGAGCGTTGGTGAAGTACCGAGTACTGTCAAAATGTTTAAAATGTGACTACTGTCATTTTTCCCCTTTGCATCTTTAATATTTTCCCTATTTTTATTCTTAAATCCATGTAAAATAGGTGTGATCCCACTCCTAGTTTTCAACTCTGACTATATGATTTTTTTCAGGGTCCCAACCTTCTGGTGTAGTTTGGTAGAACTTGGCCATTAAGCATCGGTCAAAATCCTTCAACCATTTCACCTGAAGGACCTGTCAGCTTTCTGGTCTCTCTCCTGAGCATCAAATTGCTCATAAGGCCACTGCTTTACTCATTTTTAAATCTTCCCTTGAAGAAAAAACAATGCAATCCCCCTCACTACCACCACTTATATTATCATTTTTAACAATGAGGTGGTATTCTTTCTGCTAGTGATGACCTGCGATTTTCCTCTTTCATCTAATTTTCTTACATGAATGTTTCCTTACTGTCTTAAATTCTCTCTTCTGTTCTGTTTGTCTCATTTCCTTATTGTGTACTGAGCTATGAGGCTGAGTTTCTTGCAGCCAGAAATTATTTTCTGTTGGTTACCGCATCTAACACAAAATACACCTTTTCCCAAGCCTTTTAACATCTAATATAGTCTGATATCTCCCTAAGAGTCCAAACTCTTGTGTGTTATCCCAGAATTTAGTTTATTTCATTTAGGAGAGTTTACCTACAGGGGAAGATAAAATAGGCAGCCTCTTCTTACTTTTCTAGGATATATGTGCGTGGAAAAGTTTGGACATTCAACATACTGGTTATAAAACGGGGCTGCCTTTGACAAATGAAGTGCCAATGCCCTCAGGAAAACACAAGATGGAATAATATGTCAGTTATTAGCTGGCAGAAAATCTGAGGTACATTTTTATACCCTCTGTTATTTAACTGTGGATGCAGTCACTGCATGTATAGTGGGCCAGTTTATTTCATGTTCTTGCCTGTTTGAAATACTCTGGGGTGGTATCAGGAAGCCAGATCTATCCAGCAGACTATTCCCTAGATACTTCACATATGCTCACACACTGTGCTTTAGCTTGGGTTGGCAAAAGATCTGGGCATTTTTAGAACTATGTCATCCTCTTACCTCCAGCTGGCTGCTATCTTTTCTGGGTGTTTGCTGTCAGATACAGGTTAGGAATGTTCAGGATCCTTATTCTATGCCATAGTGCAGGTTCTTGCTAATAAGCTTATATCTATGAATGGTTTCCTGGTGATTCCTACCCTTTGCACTAAGCAGGTAGAGGGGTTTTGTTGGTTGTTTTTAGCAAACTTTTTCAATAGCCATGAAATATTCATCCTGCAAAAAGAAAAGAAGGAAAGAAAATGCATCAGCTTCTGAGATGACTGAATATTACACGCTGAAAGATGTGAGAATATGTGCAGCAGAGAGAAAATAATTCTTCCATGGAAGAAACTGAGTTAAATAGTAATGATTTATTAATGATGTTAGGGATAGCTATTTTACAGTTCTAATTGCTCTTCTTGTTTCAGGCCATATTAACCCTTGTGAATCTTTGAAAGTATTCATTTCAACACTATTGGTTCACTTTCCAATAAGGTAATTATCTCTTGGAGTGGACGGAGACAATGCTGAAGGAAGGCAGGAAACACATTTAAAGAAAGGAATTGGTGAAAACAAAGTAGGGAGTAGACCAACCAATTCAGACTGGAAAAAGGGAGTGGAAATGGAAAGAGAAATTCTAAAATGCCCAAATGTAGTGTTATCTACAATTTATTGAACTTGTTATTTCTTCAATTATAAATAGGAAAAACATAATTATACCAACTTTTGAAGGGGACAATCTAAATTGCGATAAGTGGTTGGAACGCGCAAATTAGTTTAGGCAGCCCTACCATAGTAAAAGTACATCATGATTTTGTAACTCCACCGTTTGCAAATCTACTCATTGAACTGGTTAGTTTTTGAGGTGTGTTTTGAGCATTTTGTTACCAACAATGATTTTAAACCAGGTGAAGAATATTTCTATAGTGTCATTGCTTTCTCATTAGAATTGCCTTTTGCATCTGTCTCTTTTAAAACAGTGTTTATCTATTATAGGCTTTCTTAGAATGGCTTTGACTTAGCAGCATTTTTTATCTAGTCCTGGATTATACATGGATCATGTCATAGAATCATAGAATGTGCTGGGTTGGAAGGGACCTTTAAAGGTCATCTAGTCCAACCCCCCTGCAGTAAGCAGGGACATCTTCAACTCGGTCAGGTTGCTCAGAGCCTCATCAAGCCTGGCCTTGAATGTGTCCAGGGACAGGGCTTTCACCACCTCTCTGGGCAACCTGTTCCAGTGTTTCACCACCCTCATTGTAAAGAACTTCTTCCTAATGTCTAATCTAAACCTACCTTGCTCTAGTTTAAAACCATTGACCCTCATCCTATCACTACCTGCCGTTGCAAACAGCCCCTCCCCAGCTTTCCTCTAGGACCCCTTCAGGTACTGGAAGGCCACTATAAGGTCTCCCTGGAGCCTCCTCTTCTCCAGGCTGAACAACCCCAGCTCTCTCAACCTGTCATTGGGTGTCTGTTCCCTGATCTGTTTTACCAAGCACCACACTAATATTTGAACTGGCATAAGAGAAAAGGTGATGTTTACAAGGGACTGAGGTCAATTAGGCCAAGCAGCTGCTTAAATTGAAACTACTACTGAAAGAAACATACATGAGATCTCGGTTTTTGGAGACTTGGAATTTGTTCCCTGTTCTGCCACAGACTTTCTTTCTAACTCTTCGGTGAGTTATTTAAGCTCAGACCAACAGTTATTTTAGTATCTAGTTGCCACGGATTTTTATGGACATTAGAAGATTAAACGTAATGTAAATCTGGACTTAGACCCTTGTATCTTTGTTAGTTGCCTTTAAACCCTTTCAAAATGAAGAAGAATGAAATAAAAATTATGAAGGACTTGGATGTTAGGAATATGGGATATCTTTTTCATGTAACTACATATATATTCACAAGTACTTGAACAGGACAATTGCTAATGCATCCTTTACTGGGGGGTAAGGAATGCAATTTTTCTTCTCTGAGGCAATATGACAAGTCAGGATTTGATCTTTTTGGCAAAGGAAATTTCAATGGATAAAACCTGATTTGCGCTTTCATTTGGAATAAAATGCTTCCTAATAAACAATTCTGGTGGATCCTTTTCCAAGTTCCTTCAGAATGGAGTAAATGAGCCAGCAAGCAAGGTTTTTGAATGATACTTTCTCACAAGAGTGTAGGAGGTCAATGAGATATGTAAAACTTCCTCTAGCACGTTCAGGCTTAGCGCTCCCTTTCCCTGGAATAGTGTCAGAGATGAATAATTTTTCCTGTGTAAAGTTCATTGTTTGAGACCTGCTTCTCACCTTAGAAAAAAATAACACCCCTACCCTCCCCACCCCCACAAAAAGCTGACGTTTCCATGTCCGGCTTTGTCCTGACACACCTTCTGAAATAATAAGTGGAAGTCACAGTTCTTCAGTACTGCTTTCGTCATAACAAAAAGGTCTACAGAAGCCTGGGAAAATAAAAGTGAGCAAGTAGCAATGTGTGCTGAAGTTCAAAGGGTGGGTTTCACTCACAGTGGTATTTTTCATGTTAGTGATCCAAAATCCTGTTTATTGGTCAAATTAGAGGAGTGAGTGTTCAAAGCATTCATTTTCTGTAAGTCAACTTCAGTTAATATTAAGTATGGGAAATTGAGGAGAATGTGAACTGAATCAGAAGAGCCAGATAATTTGTAATTATTAAATGGGGACTTGAGGGGATGGTAGGCTGTCTTTTGACTGTGTGGGAGAGCTTTATAAAACACGACTTGAAAACATATTTCCAAATATTAGAATTAGCCTAACACAAATCTGTATCTTTTTTCATAAACAAGACCTGCTTTTTCTGAGAATAGCAAAACTGTGATGCTTGAATAAGGTCACACTTAGTTTGTATTTACCCTGGGCCTCTGCAACTATTTTTATTATGGAATTTTTTCCCCTTTGTTACTTAGAATCTGTTCTCTCACAGTATATATGTAACAACAATTTTTTTGGTAAGTATCCAAAATACTTTCAATAAAATGAATAAATTATTTGATATGTGAGTCTTCACTATGCTACTTTTCATGCTAGTTATGGACATGTTGGCTGCCATCTACTCAATTCTTGATAACAATTTACCATCAAATCTTTGAGGATTTATCACACTTTCCAATTTAAAATGTAAATACTTTCATACAAGAAAGTATTTACTGTTGAATTTTCATAATAATAATTGGGGATAGGGGGAACACATGCTAAAGACACTTAGTGTATTGAATTTCGTGTAGAAGATGTGGCTAGAATTGGGTATATTTTATAGGAAAATATTGATGGAATGTACAGAACAAGGAAAGAATTGGTTCTAAGAAACTAAATCAATCCTAGAAAGTGCCTGTCTAGAATTTACTTAAATCTCTATCAATATATTATTTGGTTTTTTAAATTTGTAGAATTTAATATGTTTTTAATGTTATAAATTCTGAATTTGGGTAATGTTCTCACTCTTATTGAGACTGTGCTATAGCTCAAACATTGCAGAAAGATATTTGCTCTAGAATTAAGAACAAATATTTATCTATGTGTAATATAACTTTTTTAGGAAACTTTTAAGCTTTTCAACATGCTCAGAGATGAAATTTAGAGAAAATGTATTCACATTGTCCTTTCACTTTCTGAACAGGTATGAAACAGCTTCTTTGACAGAATTCTGGCAAAAACATTCTTACACTGTTTCCATTCCCCCCCTAACATACAAGTATTCTAGAAAAAGAGAGAAGAGAAGGGGGAATAGTTGCATCAATATTGTTTTCTTTCCCTTACTGTACACTCTCTACTATGTGTTTAATCTATTGTTAGTGTCGAATATATAGAAAATTATTGTTAATAGAAAAATCCTTTTCAAAGGAAGAAAAGGATGGGGCTTGTTTCTTAGCAATAGGAAGAATATAATATGTAACTTTCACAGATAACGTGTTTATTGTACGGTTCAAATCACAAGTAATTCCACTATGAATTTTATCCACTATGATGATTATATTTTAAATATATTAACTTTAGACAACTGAATATGGTGTTGGCATTCCCTCCAGTATATTTATGACAACTCCATGATCTGAAGACAAACAAGCAAACCATTTTAACAGCAACTCCTATGAGTTTGAAATGATCTAATTTATTTTCCATCTTTGGAATGAATATGAGAGAGGCTAGTGATAAATCCCAAATGGAAATAGGTGGAGTCCCCTTTGTCTACATGAAAATACAAAATACACCCTCCTATGCTTTATGGTAGTTAGCTAACATTTGACTATTTTATCATGCAAAAAGCTCTGTATCATTCAGTTTGCATGCAATCTGCCTGTACAACTGATGAGTCCCACTGAATAACAAGGATGAACAGGCAGAACCTAATCCAAAGCATGAAGAAGCAATAACCTCACAATAAATTGACTTTGCTGGGTGGCAAAAGTTATGCTTTTTATATCTACTGTGTATATAATATGCCTATTTCCCACAGAAATCAAAGATTTATGGTCAGATGTCAAAGGCAGAGTTTGTCCATGTGCCTGGCAAATGGTACTGTCTGTGCCTTATAGTAGAGGGCATGATTTTAAGTACTTTTTTCACTTGTCCCGTGTTGAAAAGACTAATATTGAAAAGCAGAGTTAGTTTATGTGATTCAGAAGGGTGTGAGGAACAATAACACCCAACACTTCTTGGGATGGGAAAACTCCTGTCTTCCCTAGTGAGCAAGGAAGTCTATCCACACCCAGTATTTTCCAGATATTTGCCACCGGAGGAGAGTAAAAGAGGGCAGGGGAAACTGAATTCAGTATAGTGTAGGGATAAGATAAAGCGTGATAAAAGAGATGAAGTAATGTTTCTAAAGGTATGTTTCTAACTTGTTAGAAACTGTTTTTAAATGTATTTTCACCGGTGGTACTTTGTCAAGGCACACTATTATATAAGTAAGAATTCAAAATAAATTTTTCCTTAATATATCTTGGCTATAAAATGTCTATTATATGTACATTTTTATATAATGACTGAAATACGGAAGCAGAAGAAAAGTGTGAAGAAGGGAGGGTAAGTTAGCAAGGGTATATTTCTGCAAATTGTGGTAATTTCTGTGTTCTACTGAGGTGCTTATAATCTCATACTCTTATCCAAAAACATATAAAAAACCCAACTCCTCACCCCCCAAACATAAGTTATACCAATAGTCATGAGAAGCGATCAGGCCCATGATATCAAAGTCTTACTTCAGGGTTCTAAGCAACCCCACTGATGTTTTAGTGGCATACCCTAAGAATATTGGCTCACAGGCTGCTTAAACTAGCTTTGAACTAGGGAGCTCGGATACTTTTGAAGAGGTAGTTGAATCAAATTTCCTAAACAAAAACATCACCTGAGTGAATTGAAGTTCTTGGCATTCTCAAGATTTGACTCTTTCCTTTCATTGAGTAGGAAAACAAAGTCAGGCTGGCTACAAAGCGCACGTTATCTTGACAGATGAAGTCAAGGTCTTCCTAGGAAATACACCAGGCTGTTTTGTCTGCTAGATATGGATCCAATACAGGGGCTGCAATGGAAAACAGGCTAACAGAAAACTGTTGGACTACGTAGCAAGGAAGATATTCAAGTTCTGGAAAAAGTATAGGTTTTCCCCAGGAATACTAGCTAGATGACCCAAGCAAACCCTGAGACTATTCAGCAAACAGTGTATACAAGTGATAAATTTGACCTGAAATACACTCTCAGAGGCAATAGCTACATATCAGTATAAATGCATCAAGAGACACCAACCAGGAACTGTGGGATTGCTAATTGTGGACATCTGTTTTGAATGTCTGCCACTGACTGGTGATCACACATGGAATACATAGAAAAGAAAATATTTTTCCACAGACAGGAGCCTTGTGAAATCTCTCTGGATAGTCTCTCGTAACTTGCTAATGGCTCAAATTTGGTTTTGTTTCAGTTGGCACAGTGAAAGCATAAAACATTTTTAACCTTCTGTTTTCAAAAATCAGTTCAGAAGGGTAAGAAATGTGAATGTGACTGAAATGTGATGTGAAACAAATACCATCTTTTATTTGTACTTCTACAAGAGAGACTGGATCCTCTGAAAGACAAAATAAAACACTTCAGACGTCAACATTTAAAGATCTTATTCCAACTGTGGCCAAAACAAACAAACAAGCAAACAAACAGCTTAGCCAGTAAAGAAACATGGGGCACATATGTTGATCATCATTCTTGATTCCTGTAAAACCTGTGGGGACCCACACTCTGTAATCCCATTTATTTACCTGTGACTCACCTCACAATATTTCCAGGATGAGATTTAAGGGTCAGGTTGCATGTTCCTTCATTCGCATAAAGTACTAAAAACTCTCTTCCAATGCCATTATTTTAGAGAAATAGGCACATTCAAGTGTCTGATCACCCAGGGAAGATTTCCCCAGACAAATCATGTGGTTTTTAGCAACACAGAAGCAGTAAATTTTAAACAAAAGTTAAATCAAATGCAATCTTTCTCCTGAGCACCTGCCTATTCAACTGAACAGTCAAATGAAAAAAATAACAACACAAAAATCTCAAGTAATGTTAACAATTACCAAAACTTAATGAATTATTCATTCTTCAAAAAGTTAAAATGTTTCCCCAAATGTTAAGTGTGAGGTTTGTACATGTGTTTGATAATTTTGAAGCCTAAGGAAGTAGTGAGAATCCTACCCTTGGACTATTTCTTCACTTCCAGTTTTCAGTAGAAATGCAAACCGCAAAGGTGGATTGTTTTGTTAGGTTGGTTTTTACCCCTTCATTCAAAAGAAGTGAAATCAACTTTTATTTCAGTCAATAAGAATGCAGCTCTCTCCAATGAATTCTGGGCAAGTTTTTTTACAGTTATGATCTTTAATTACTCAGAGGCTATTTTCCTTGTTAAATGTAGTTTATGATGAAATGGAGGGGCAGTGTTTAACTTAATTTTCAGCAAATAGAGCCAAAACTAAGCAAAAGGAAAAAATACTGGTGTTCTAAGGAATTCTAGCTCATCACTACGTTGCTAGGAGGTAACTCATTCTGGAGCACAGGATTTTACATGTGAATTCTTTCCACTGAAATATCATTCCTGCTAACATCAGTCATCAATAAATTATTTGTTTTGCTATTGTGGGCAGTAAAACTGAAGAAGGCAGTTTAACATTTCCAAGAACTGAATATACTCAATTAATGATATATTTGATGTTGAGGTATGTGTGTAGGGGTTTTAGTATCTTTGTAGGCTAAGCTAATTTCACTGCTACTCCTATCAGCAGTAGCACTTCCTGCACAAAACTACTGCACTCTGAAGTACAACTTTAGCAACTTCTGTAAAAAATAACTTGAAGATATAATCTCAATTTTAGCTGGTATTCTATAAAACAATGAAAGCCTAGCATAGTGATAGCAAAGAACTGATCAGTGTTTTTTATACTTTAAAGAAAACTGCAGATGTTTTATGAGAATAGATTTTCTTATTATTCAAATTTCATTATGTGTATGCTATGTCCTTTCTTAATATAATTTTCCTCCTAAGGGGTGGCTATGTTTAGGTTAGGTTCTTTCTTTTTTTTTTTTTTTCTCTAGTTTACAGTCTTTGCCTTTGAGATTCACTGGAATATTTAAGGAACATAGGGCAAAAATACTAGAGTTTAAGACTTTTTTCAATTCTGAAATATTTCCTCAAGTAGATTTTCAGGCATGATGAACAGGTCTTGTGTTTTATTGATGTTTCTCTAAACATCTCTTCTGATATTTCCTTCTTCTCAGTGGGATCATTTTTTAAATTGCATTTGTGTATAAATGTAGATAGTGAGTTTACCTAAGGCGAGCAGAGTTTTGTATAAGAATTGCTGTGGCTTCCGTCACATTTTTTTCCTGTTTATCAAACTAACACAGAAACAGGAAACAAAAAAGTAAAAGTAGCATGAAGTCTTCATATGTGAAGGAACCTTGCAGGTGCTTCATAATCTTCATTTTATGGAGCTTTCTAAGCAACATGCCTTCATCACATATTCTGTGGTAACAATAGTGAGACCAATATCATTTTATTAGTGTTTTGTTTTAATATAATGTTGAAATTGGAGACATTTAGTTTGCACCTCATTAAGACAGATTTTGTTCTGTGATGTTACCACTTGCATAACAAACAGATCTTACAATAATTGCTCTGTAACCATGGTAGAAACATTGCCCCTCTTTGGAGATCAAGATAACATTTCAAATCCTGATACATAAACTTCAGTCATGTTCCACCTGATCATGTGCCTTCTGTGCTTTTCAAAGAATTTCTCCCCAGTACTTACGTGCGTGAAACCTATACCCGCTGAAAAACACAAACATGAGCCCTAGAGGATGAAAGGCTATGAGCCACGAGGGAAATCAAACTGCATTCCTTCCACACAAACTCACCTATATCAAGTTATGTGTAAACACAAGAAGGATTGCTTTCCTCCCATTACTTGGTGCGACCGGTTTCATGAGAATAAACTACAAAAAATAAATTGAAGTATCTTTTTGCTCATACTTAAGTAAACCAAAGGGACATACAGAAGTGACTTCAGATAGTCTGACAGAAATAAAACCATCTATTTGGTAGATGAGAAACAAATCTATAAGGCATTAATGATGTTCAGAAAAAATGTCCTTTAAACTGTAATTCTTTAGGGAGGTGATACTAAAAATCACCTGAAGCTTTGGCATAACAGTCAGTGCTAAGGGTCAAATCTATCTTCATGAGAATACAAGATCACAAAGTTTATCAGATTATTTACATATGGTGTTATGTATGATTTACCATAAGTATCTACCTGATTTTACCAGTGATCCGCTCCTTCTGTTAGATTTGATAGCAGCTCTTGATTCTGTTTGTTTTCCTGTAACCTGTGATTTTCTTGTTGAAGTGAATCTTCAGTTTTCCTCCTTTCTCACTGGAGTGAAGAATATAGCGAACAGAGCCCTATCTGCAAGGTCTTAGATCTTGACTTGCTAGGCCCTTAAAAGCCTCAGGGCACTCTAGGATATATCTTTATCAGATAACTGAGGCTCAGAATTTTAGTTTGAGAATCCAAGAACAATTACAAGTGGTTTCTTGTGGTCCTTATATGAAAGGTTTCTACATTTCAAAAGGAAATTAAATTAGTTCAGAAATTTTGTCAAAGCTGACCAGATGATGCCTCTCCTGAGCCTGCCAGAAATGGTAAAAATTCCAGTGAAGTACAGAGGTATGTTAGTGTCCCTAATTGGACAGATTTTTGACTCTGGTCAACTGTTATAATGAGGTCCACAAAAAAACCCGCAAAGCCCGAAGAGTTTTATATGCACTCCCAACCCCATCCAAAAAAAAAACCCAAAAAACA
>VYZM01001422.1:0-11713 GCA_013398915.1 Dromas ardeola | reverse complement strand
AGGGTAGATTTAGAGTAGATATCGGGAAGAATTTTTTTCACTATGAGGGTAGTGAGGCACTGGAACAGGTTGCCCAGGGAAGTTGTTGAGGTCCCATCCCTGGTCGTGCTCAAGACTGGGCTGGATGGGGCTTTGAATAACCTGGTCTAGCGGGAGGTGTCCTTGCCCACGGCAGGGGGGCTGGAACTAGATGATCTTTAAGGTCCCTTCCAACCTAAACCATTCTATGATTATACGATTCTATAAAAATAAGATTGATGACACCTGATTTCATACTTAATGGTATTTTACCATTTCTAGCCAACTCAGGAATTATGTTTGTGACTGGCTGATATGTTATTGAACCATGTGACTGATAAAATGAATAAAAACAGAGAAACAGCTGTAAACACAGATTTTTATATTTTTTTTTTAGTTTCTTAGGCAGGATCACTGACCTTACGAAATGGAAAACAAAGAGAGAAAAAAAACTATAGAAGAATTAAAAAAAGCCAACCCCAAAAACCTAGACCCAAACTCAACAGAAAACAAGTTTCCACTATTTTTTCAGAAGATAATATGCTTCTAAATTTAAATTGTTGGGAGATTAAGGCTTGATCAGACAAAAAATATGTATACTTTGTATATATCTTGATAACTGGTTTCTGACAGAAATCCCTAAAACTTAGAAAAAATATTTCTCCAAGGCCAGAAAGGTCTGCAGGGCTTTCTTTGAGGTAAACCTATCCCTTAACTATTTCTAGAGCTGGAGATTCCAAACTTACTAAGCCTAACAGATCTGATCAAAACCATGTAAACTCTTGCATACATCTTTCAGTTGTATGATCTTTCTTAACTCTTGCTAATTAGCATTGAGTTTCAAGACACCATGTGAAGCCTGTCTGAACTTTAGGTATAGCTACTACTAGGTTAATTATCAAAGTCTTCCCTTTGACCAAGAATCAAGTAACAATAAATGATAATAAAATAGGAAAATATATAACTGATATACATATACCACTTATGGAATTATAGATCGCTGTGATGTCTTTACAAGACTGATAAATTAAGCCAGTTTCAACCTCTAAACCAAAACTTTACTAGACATTCATTAGCACAACTTATGCTAACAGTTACTTCTTACAGGTCATGTTTCATATTCCATGTCACTACTTACTCAAAGCAGTGAATCTTAAGGACTTTTAACTTAGACTGGTTGTAAATGTACAATATCATGGAGCTGATGCCCTAAAGCTAGTGTCAACAACCATGGCCCTTGACTGTTAGTCGATGAAGCGACCAGGCCCAAGAACTCTTGGTGGAAGGAAGCTGGAACCAAAGTCAGCATCTTCTTTTTTCTTTCTTCCCCTACCCCAGACTCAAGAACTCCTTTTATAAGATTTTTGAATCTTTACAGCTCCTAGCTTTTGTCTCTGTCCCATGATTACATGCTGTGCAGTGGTGGAGGTGTTACCTTCCCAGGCCAACAGATGCCGCAGCCTGCTACTCCAATTGCTTTGTTACTTCTTTTCTTACAACAAAAGCAATCTTTCCCCAGTTCTTGAGCTTCTGTTTCTTCAGTGGCCAATAAATGCTCATCAGTTATTTGTTTATGATTCCAGGGACTCTGTTTCCAACCTGTGCTATATTTTCAAGGCCTTTTCTTAAGGCTTATGCTTAAACTAAACCCGATGTTTAAACTGCATGGCTTAGCTTCTATAACATAGTAGCCATATGTGCTAAACAGTGGGCCAGGGCTATTTTTTAGCACAGGGCCATTGGTCTCATAAATGTTTACCCAGTTATGCTTTATTGGTGTGCTTATGCTTAGGTTCAAAAGAAATATGTACCTTTCATATTTCTCTCTCCTGCATCTGTTGTTTTTCTCTGTTGGCAGAATAGCAAGTATTTATAACATGGATGAAGCTTATTTATCCTAAGAAATATCTCAAAAATCTCTATGACACTAAACCATTAGTTTACTAGTTTAAAATAATCCTCAAGGAATTATATGTAATTTTGCATCTGATTTATAGAAATATATATTCACTAGCATTTACCACTGAAATATTTAGATTATCATAGCTTTATCATAACTAAAGTATGATATTGAAAAGTAGACTCTGTTGTAGAGAGAGGCTAGCTTTACTTCACAAAATATTCAGTACCCTCAGTTTCCATTGTTTTCTATGGAATTAATGGTATGTATCTTTATTTTGCAGAAAGTCACCTTACCACAAGAATTCTCTACTTTTTGTACTTTATTTTTTTTTCTTTTTCTCTCAGAGTGCCAATCATTGTATTACTTCAAATTGCCTCCACTTTGCTATCTGAGAAGTAAATATATAGTTACTGTGACCCTCACAATGTGAATAATTTATATAAATTGCACATTACTTGTTATGTATCGGCCTTTGGAACATGTTGCATTTCAAAAGATCTTGCCTACTAATCTTCCAAACAGAGCAACTCATTTTGATTATTTAATTATAGAAATCAGTGTCAATAGTATATATGTAAGCTTATGTTAACCTTGCTGATTAAATTTTTGACATCAGTTTGTATATGGACAGCAGGTCGAGGGAGGTCATCCTCCCCCTCTACTCTGCCTTGGTGAGGCCACACCTGGAGTACTGTGTCCAGTTCTGGGCTCCCCAGCTCAAGAAGGACAGGGAACTGCTGGAGAGGGTGCAGCATAGGGCTACCAAGATGATTAGGGGACTGGAACACCTCTCTTATGAGGAAAGGCTGAGGGAATTGGGTCTGTTTAGTCTGCAAAAGAGACGGCTGAGGGGTGACCTTATTAATGCTTACAAATACTTAAAGGGTGGGTGTCAGGAGGATGGGGCCAGGCTCTGTTCAATGGTGCCCGGCAACAGGACAAGAGGTAATGGGTACAAACTTGAGTGTAGGAAGTTCCACCTAAACACGCGGAGGAACTTCTTTCCTTTGAGGGTGGCAGAGCACTGCAACAGGCTGCCCAGAGAGGTGGTGGAGTCTCCGTCTCTGGAGACATTCAAAACCCGCCTGGACGCGTTCCTGTGCAACCTGCTCTGAGGTGGCCCTGCTCTGGCAGGGGGGTTGGACTAGATGATCTCCAGAGGTCCCTTCCAACCCTATGATTCTATGATCCTATGATTCTATGACAGCAAATGATACAGATAAACCTAATATATTTCTTCCAAAAAGGTAAGATTAGAATAATGAAAAATATTAGATAACATTCAGAAAGGTGATATAATTATATTTTACATTGTTCTCAATCTCATTTTTAGTAACCTTATACCCTAGTTTCTTGGATGGAGTATTTAGTATTATCCTTTTATATCTGCTGTCATTCATACAGCAGAAATAGAAGTAACTTCCTTACCGTAATCAATTTGCATGAACAATCCATTTTGCATGAATAATCAGATTTACTGATTCAGTAGGTAGCTCATTAGTGTTCCTTTAGAGCAAGGATGCTCACTAGGGATGCCAGAGACCCACAGATCTGTTCTCGTATATGCACAGGAAATAAATGCCATTGAAGGAATATATATCATAAGAACTGTGCATAGTTGAATACACACAAAGCAATGATAAATCTATAATCTTGCCTCACAGCAATTCTTTGTTTCAGAATTCCATGTATTATAGAAATAACAGAATACATTACCAACCTGTAATTACCAACACTTCCTCCCCAAATTTAACAGTTTTTAAAATTACTTCAATTTAGTTAACATCAGTATCTTATAATGGATGTTCTCTTTGAAATTTCATTAGGAAAGTTCCTCTGTTCTTCTTTGCCTTATAGAAGCTTATGTTTCCATTGATCTCTGTTGTTTTTGACTGAATAATAGATGTGCATGTTAGAAGTTTCCAGTTAGAAATTCTGCTTCTGTGTAGGTTCCATTGAACTTAGCTGCAAAAACTCCCACTGTTTTTCAGTAAGAGAAAAGAAATATCCTCCTTAGTGTCACAGGTAGCAACAACATGATGGATCAAATATCATGGAAGTCTATTTTGCTAGAATTCAGAAAAGTGCAGCAAAGCCCATTTTATCTGCCTAGGAGTTCGCGGTAGCAAAGAAAAGAAAATTTCAATGCATATACTTACGAGACATGCTTACTTTCTGAACAGTTATTATTTTAAGACAAAAATATTAATTACATTCAGTGAGTTTTCACATGTAAATAGTTATAAACAGAAGAACTGTCACTTAAAGCATACATTTAACGAATGCCCTCACTTAATGAGATAGTCTGCTTGAAAATACATTATATAACATTCCAGAAAGGAAGAATACATATGAAACATAATAGATTTTTTACTTAATCATCTCCATCAGTCCACCACTTAGCATAGAATAGGTCTACATAGTAAAAGTATTGGGATGTATAGGAGCTCCTACTCTGAAATATTCCTGAGCACAAATTTTGCTTTATGTAAATTTTGCTGTATATATGTGTCCTGCTTTGAAGTAAAACAGAACCAGCTTTCTGTTCAGTAATTTTACTTCGTAGCTAGGCCTCTTCTAACTCTCTGAAATTAACATTATATTGTGCAGAAAACAGTTCTCAGAGTGATAAGACCAATGTTTATAGTTCATGCCAAGGAATGGTACGCAGAGAGGCTCTTGCTTATACTTATTGCTATAACAACCAAAGTCAGCTAACTTTGTTATTTGCCCCATTGGAGGGTCAGAAACAGAAAAGCATAGAGGGATTCCACCTGCAGGGTGGAGCGGACAGGACAGGTGACCCAAAACTGACCAACAGGGTATTCCATCCCATCTGCCCCGTGCTCAGTATAAAAACTGAGGGATCAAAGGGTCAGCCCTCTTTCTTCAATGGCCGACGTCCGAGGAGGACCCTGTCCATCTGCCTTTGGTCCCGATCTGTGTGTTCCCAACTCCAGCTCTGGAATCCACTTCCCATCCACCGCTAAGTCCACTGAGTCCCATCTGGGACTTCCCCAGTGCCTGCTGGTGACGTCATCCTGGGAGCTTAATACAGTTTTGTATATACTGTATCTATTTCATTATTTCCTATTTGATTTTATTATTAATATTTCATTAAAGTAGTTTAGTTCCTTCTAAACTTGTAAATCTCTTTATGTCTCCTCCTCCTCTCTGTGTATGAGTGGTGGGGGGAGAGCATCTGTCACCGGTCATTGGCCAATTTGGCCAAAACCATGACAATATGTATTTCCCCTGATTTTTAATTAACTCTGAGAGAAAGGATAATTATATTTAAAAATTATCCTTTTATATCATTAATTGTCTTCTACGTATATCAATAGACCTAGGCAAAAGTGGTTGTGAAATGATTAAGAATCCCTTAAGGGAAGTGGTTTCTAAGTCACTGTTATGTCTTCACTTCGAAGGATAGTAGAGAAAAATAGGCATTGAAAGGAACATGGATAAAAAGTTTCCCATAACTAATTTGCTTAATTACTATCCTCTTAATTTTGTCTGGCCTGACAACAACAACAAAAAACAAACAAACAAAAAAACCAACCTACAAAATTCTCATTAATATTTTCACTTTTTTTTTCCTCATGTGTCCACATCTTAGCACTCATTTAATCTTTTAACTCTGGTAAATTATTGTGAATGGATACCATATATTTGGATGTAACTAATTTAATATCATTTGTGTAAGAATAAAGAATAACTATGAAAAGCTCTAGAGGTCCCAGCATTTAATTGTCTGAGCTAATTCTACTATTATGAGCTGTGACTGAAACAGGGATTAAGGACAGAAGGAATACATTGTTGGAGTAACATCATTTTGCCTATCTTTCTGATGCTTGAGGAATAATTTCTGAACTATTGATGCACAGTTCTGAAGATTTTATTTTATTTTATTTTATTTTATTTTGTTTTGTTTTGTTTTGTTTTGTTTTGTTTGGTTTGGTTTGGTTTGGTTTTGTTTTATTATTTTATTATATCTTTTAAGGGGATTTTGAAAGAAGACCTGTCTCAGTGTTCCAGAAGAAAAGATCGGTAGAAAATATGTTTTATTTAGAAACTGAAGAAGCTTAATCTATTCAGATCATCAAAGAAAAAAATAAGGGGTGATTAGATCATAGTTTACTGTTAGCTAGATAAGAAATGGAATTTTTCATAATATAGACCTCTTCAGTCTAATAGATACAGCTGTAAATATAAGTCATTAAAAGTGCATAAACTGAGAACTGAGAGTAGAAATAGGAAAAAAATTGATTATAATAGAAATTAATCTCATTGTTTACCACATTTAAATTTGGAATTAGAGTTTTCAGCTCAAATTTGGATGTTCTAAGATCCCTGCCATAGTTAAAACTTGAACTAATACAAGGAAATCATACGACTTACTGCAGAATTACAGAATCAGAAAATGGTAGGGGTTGGAAGGGACCTCTGGAGATCATCTAGTCCAACCCCCTTGCCAAAACCGCTTCACCCAGTGTAGGTTGCACCGGATCATATCCAGGCAGGTTTTGCATATCTCCAGAGAAGGAGACTCCACAACCTCTCTGGGAAGCCTGTTCCAGTGCTCTGCCACCCTCAAAGTAAACAAGTTCCTCCTCATGTTCAAATGGAAGTCCCTTTGTTCCAGTCGGTTGCCCCGTCCTCTTGATACCCACCTTTTAGATATTTACCAGCATTGATGAGATCCCTTCAATCTTCTCTTTTCCAGGCTAAACAGACCCAGGTTTCTCAGCCTTTCTTCATAAGAGAGATATTCCTGTCCCTTGATCATCTTCATAGCCCTCAACTGGACTGTCTCCAGTAGTTCCTTGTCTTTCTTGAACCAGGGAGCCCAGAACTGGACACAGTACTCCAGATGTGGTCTCACCAGGGCAGGTAGAGGGGGAGGATAATCTCCCTCAAGCTGCTGGCCACACTCTTTTTAATGCACCCCAGGAGACCATTTGCCTTCTTAGCCACGAGGACACATTGCTGCCTCATGGTCAACTTGTTGTCCACCAGGACTCCCAGGTCCCTCTCTGCAGAGCTGCTTTCCAACATGTAAGACCCTAACCTGTACTGGTGCATGGGGTTATTCCTCCCTAGGTGTAGGACCCTACACTTGCCCTTGTTGAACTTCATTATGTTCCTCTCTGCCCAACTCTCTAGCCCGTCCAGGTCTCTCTGAATGGCAGCACAGCCTTCTGGTGTGTCAGCCACTCCTCCCAGTTTTGTATCATCAGCAAACTTGCTGAGGGTGCACTCTGTCCCCTCATCCAGGTCATTGATGAATATGTTGAACAAGACTGGACCCAGTACTGACCTCTGGGGATCACCGCTAGTTACAGGCCTCCAACTAGACTCTGTGCTGCTGATCATGACCCTCTGAGCTCTGCCATTCAGCCATTTCTCAATCCATCTAACCCACAATTCCCAAGCTTACCTATGAGGATGTTATGGGAGATGGTGTCAAAAGCCTTGCTGAAGTCAAGGTAGACAACGTCCACTGCTCTCCCCTATGATACGACTTATGATACATCAAAGGAATTTTGCAACCCTTCTATCCAATAGATAAGTGAATCACCAAAAATGTCATTATAGCACTGACAAAACTTTCTACTTTCCATTCAACAGAATATATGTGTTACTGTTCAGCATTTTCTTCATAATTCCTGCTTCTGATTTCTGAAAGCACTCAAGAATAATCAGTTGAGATCAATTAATTAACCCTTTAATTTGGGACAACACTTCATCTATAATGGTACCAGATATCATCTGCCACTGACCTTAAAATACTAAATAACAAAAAAAAAAAAAAGGAGGGGAGGTGAAGACAAAAAAGAAGCCTCTAGTATACTTCAGAGAGGAAAATACAGATAGTGCTACACAACTGTGTACACAGTTACACATTTGTTTCATGTCTCACTTTTTAGTGCTGGTAACACACTGGAATTACTGTATCCAAGATGGTAACTGCCTTCCATGCCACAGAGTCTTAGTATTGCTAGTAACCTCCACAATAACAGAAATCTTAAAAACAAGGTTATAATGAAAAGTTATATAAAATGTTGGTATTTTAGCAACTGCCCTGGAATATATTTGCCAGAAATTTTAGCTCCAAAGTGAATTCAGGATTGACTGAACATAACATTTTAACCAAAAAAATCAGAGTTTTCAAATTTGAATGTTAGATATTTAAGCTGCAGTCATCTGTCCTTAGGCATCTAGGTCTGCATAAAGCATTTTAGTTATAGTACTAAGACCTAGAGAATCATCATCATCAGATTTCTTTTATCTTCATTAATATATGATAACCAAAAGGCAAAGACCTAATGTTATTTTTTTATCCATTATTCAAAATATTTTATTAAGGCTTTACTTTTTGTTTTGCCATATAGGCAATTAGGCATTTTCAGATTAGAATTTTACATATTGCACTCCATGTGTAATCTCTTTTAACTTTCCATTTGAAATCTCAGTTCTAAGTATTCATGGATAAAATCATCAGCACTTTACTCTGATCTCCCCTCCATTGCTTTTGATAGGTAAAAACACTCTCTCCAGCAGTATGACTGTAAAATCTGCTGCCTCAGAGGTGTAGTTCCTGCATACAGTCAAGCAGCACCCTCGGGGAATGTTCAGTTGCCATGAGCAAATCATGTCCTTTAAGATACCCCTACTGATTGAGAGTAGTACTCACTGATCTTTCCTACTGGGATGTTTCTAGATTTTTTATTTTTCCTTAGCAGTCTAGTATTGTAATGTATAGGCAGTAAAAGGAGAAAGAAAATAAAAGTCCCTGTGAAAGGAACAAAAACATTTGTAGTCCTACTGTGGCGAGAGGATAAAAGATCCTCAAGTACAAAGAGACAAGTGGTGAACCCCCGTCACTCATCCAGCTACTGTCTCATTTTACACTCCCCCAGACACTTTTAAAAAATATTTCTTGGGGATTCAGTTGTAAACCAGAATTTATCTTGTGGAACAATGTGTCCATATGTTTTATTAAACAGCAAAAGCAAGACAACTCAGAATGTGAAAATTCAGTCAACCAGAATTTCAAAGGGGGCTAAAAGCCAACCTCCAATGTTTGCATGCACAATTTTATGACGAGAAGTCACTTGAGCACACGATACTTAAATTGATGCATTTACATTAAAGCTTCATGAATTTACACTTGGGTAGAAGAACAGCTATGTTTTTAGTATTTCAGTCAATTTATAGGTATAATATTTTTGCAGCATTTCATAAGCATTTTGCCCAACTAAACATATAGAATATTTTAGTTTGCTAAAGTTAGGGATTCTGTGCATAGAATATACTCTATGCAGAACAAACTCATGACCTCAGCAACCGTTTCTCTTGTCAATAGCCTCCTAAGACTGCATTGAATAGTTCATGCACAAATTCATACTAATTCTCATTAACACATCACCTTCATTAGCACATTAATTATGCCTTTCACCATATAATAACCTGATGCAAAAGACACTATGAAAGGGAAATGAGTGAGTAAACCTAAGATGCAAACTTATCTGGAAGAGTGAGATTTTGAGGAATATGAACAACATGGGGAACTAAATTAGGTTCCAGACTGTAAACATGCCAATTTAAACCTAATAGAGGTTTAACAGGCAAGCCAAGTGTCTAAGTCCCTATTATACACAGTGTATATATAAAGTGGGATTCAATTGCCTAAACATAGTGCTATTTCACCTTTCAAGTGCTATTTCAGCTTTCTAAGTGCTTACATGTCTACAGTCTGTATCTGAATCCAGACTGGATCTCGGTTGCACAAGCATTAGTTTCTAAAGTCATTTGAAGTGATCAGTGGTATTTCACCCAGCTCTCAGTCAATACTACAGAAGGGACACGGTATCCTTTAAATCTTCAGTCCTATCTGTCATTTCTGTGTGCCTGACTTGAATGCGCTAGAATCTCAAACTAGGAGGCTATGTTCTGGGAACCGCATTGTATGGTGTACCCCAGGGGTCAATACTGTGTCCAATCTTGTATAACATCTTCATTAATGATCTGTATTATGGGGCAGAGTTCAACCTCAGCAAGTTGATGATGACACAAAACTGGGGGGAGCCGCTGATACTACCATCTAGAGGGACCTCGGCAAGCTGGAGAAATAGGCTGATAGGAACCTCATGAAGTTCAACAAGGGGAAGTGCAAAGTCCTGCACCTGGTAAGGAACAACTCGAGCACCAGTATACACTGGGGACAGTCTGGCTGAAGAGCAAGATTGGCAGAAAATGTGGACAATAAGTTGAACATGTGCCAACCATGTGCCCTTGTCACAAAGAAGGTTAATGGGCTGCATTAGGAGGAGTGTTGCCAGCAGGTCGAGGCAGGTGATCCTTCCCCTCTACACGACCCTGAAGAAGCTGCACATGGACTGCTGTGTCCAGTTTTGGGCTCCCCAGTACAAGAGAAACACGAAAGGGTCACAAGAATGATGAAGGGACTGGAGCATCTCTCCTATGAAGAAAGGCTGAGAGAGCTGGGACTGTTCAGCCTAGAGAGAAGGCTCAGGGGGTATATTACCAATGCATATAAATACCCAAGGAAAGGGTTCATACAGGATAGAGCCAGGCTCTTTTCAGTGGTGACCAGTGACATGACAAGAGACAATGGGCACAACCTGAAACACAGAAGGTTCTGTCTGAACATCAGGAAACACTTTTTCAGTGTGAGGGTTACTGAGCATAGGTTGCCTCGGGATCCTGTGGAATCTCATTCTATGGAGATATTTAAAAGTTGTCTGGATGTGGTCGTGGGCAATGGGCTCTAGGTGCCCCTGCTTGAGTAAGGTGATTGGACCAGGTGACCTCCAGAGGTGTCTTACAAACTCAGTCATTCTGTGATTTTGAGAACTGTGTCCAAAATACATTTTCAGCTTTGTATTGTATATCCATTTGCTAACTGTATTTTTCCATGTCCAGGTTTGATTTGCCACTAATTGAAAATTAACAGGAGAGTGACTACATTACTCATTTCAGATGCACAACGGTTCAAACAAGAGAGTACTATGTGATTCCAATCAAGGAGTAGGAGTCTCACTCCCTTATTTATCTTTTGCCATTGATCTCAGAGATGTAGCATGTAGGATATGCCCCAAATCCAGCAAGGACACTGGCATCTAGAATCTAGGAATTACAGATCAAACCATAAAATATAAATCATACCTAAGTTTAGAGCATAGAAACTGGTTCCTAAAAGTACATTTGACATTTCATGCTGATTTTCTAACATTTTTTTTCCTCTGAAAACACTGTTGTTCTTGACCTTAAAAATTGATTAAACTTTACAAAAAATGCAATGTACGGTTAGAATTCTTTTTTTTTTTAAATAAGAGTCATTAATATATAGATAATACTGATGAAAATAAATAATTTTACTTTACAAGAGGAAGTCAAACAGCATATTATATGATCAGTACCCAAATTTTACAGTGAAAGTTTTTCTGACCTTGAGAAATAACATCATTTGTTACTATTAAGCTGCTGGCAGAAATATTTACATGGCAGCTTGCATTTTGCAGTTCCAGAAGAATGATTTGGAGCTCAGTATATATGTTCTTTTTCTACTTCACTGACAATTAATAGGTTAAAAAAGCTCTAACCTTATTTGGAAACCTAATTTATTAAATGCTATCACAGTAATCTTGCAGCCATATGTAGGGTGAAAACGTGTTTCAAGTTCTGCTTAGATTTTCCTGTGAAACAGCATATTGGAATATTCCTTTTTCTTATATCACAAATGAACTAATTAATCATAGAATCATA
>VYZM01001420.1:8143-43354 GCA_013398915.1 Dromas ardeola | reverse complement strand
CTCTTCTCTTCTCTTCTCTTTTCATTATTTTGACATAAAATATTATTAAGTACAATGATATAGAACCAGAGGGACCAAAGAGAATTGTATTTCTCTCTTCACCCAGTAGAACAGGGCTGCAGACTCTGAAGCTTATGCCGAAAGGTACATGAAAGATCGTAACAGAAAGTATCTGAAGCCCTCAGGGTGTATCTGTCTAATCGAAGAGCACTTGCTCCAAGTATCTGAATTTCTGAGAAGACAAAATGGTAACCTATGGTCATAACCACCCTGCAGAAATGTTACCTTGAAGTCAGTTAGTCTCTTATGGGAGACAGAAATCTATTACTTAATCAATGACAGAAAATAGCCTAAATTATGCAATAGCTAATTTTAAGGAAATTAATCTACTGGCATACACACGCTGTTTCTTCCTGGTTTAAAACTTTTTTTCTGTACTCCTAAGGTCAGCAGGGTGGCTTATGATTCTGAACTTGGCCATGTGTTCCTAAAACTCTAGGAAGAGCCTGCTCAGGGGCCTACTGTGATTTTGTGTATTGCAGAATATTTTTGTGAGAATTCTGAATTATGTAGACTAGACACTATCTTTCAAAAATCTGTTAATTTTTTAGTTTAGAAGAATGTTAGTAGAAAATAAAATGTAGCATCATTGAAGCATCTTGTATTTCACAGCTTTTCAGTTTAATTGATAAATTATACTTCAGCGAAGACAGAAAACATAGACAAGAACAAATCTGTCAGCAAACAGGATTTGCTTCTGAGGAGAAACAGATGAATCCTTTTTTCTGATGGACATATTTTTTACTTTTTTTCCCTCTGCTTGCTAGTTATCAGCTTCTGACGGGACCATGTCATGTGGTGAGAAAGGAAACCCACCAAGTGGAAGTGTTAGATACTATTTGCCTTCGATCATCTTTAGCACACAGCTTCCCAATCAGCCCTCTATTTGGTGCCAGATCTCATTTGAGCAAAAAGTCTGTCAGTCAATCTCAAGGTATCAGAGAGGGCCAAAAAACGATGTGTAGCAGAGAGGATACTTTAAGTGTAAAATCATCCATATGTTTTTTGTCATTTCTTCTTAAAAGCTGTGGTAAAAGCCATTGAATTTTTTTTTAGGAAACACTGTGGGGTTGAAAGGAAAAGGGGCAGCAAATGTCTCTGGACATAGAAGTTGCGACTGAAATACTATCCTTGACTGTGTACCTCTGGTAAGTTATGATGGAGACACTAGGGATAGAAATTTAAAGAGCAAATGAAAGAATATAGTTTATTTAACCAAATGCAGGGTCCATAAGACCTAGCAGAAGATTGAATTAAGTGCTTGGAATCTGATGTGTATAGGGAACTAGAAGTATAGTTTTCCACTGACCAGTGGAAAAAGGCTAGCAACTATATAAAAAACTTCTAACTCTCTAAACTAGAGAAGAGAATTGAGTATACTATAAAACATTGTGTGGTATAATGAGGGAACATAAACGAATCTAGTTCTAGTAAAAGAGGAAGAAATTATCAGTATGACTAAAACCTAAGGGCTAATGTGGAATTGAAAGGGAAGATAGAAGTCATACCAACAGAAGGAAGAACATACAGGTGGAAAAGCACTTACAAGTCAGGTATGCCAAAAGCAGCTCTATGTGATCAGGGAAATGGGTTTACAGAACAGAAGCACATGATGTCTGCTGGTAGTTACTGTACAAAATATGAGTAGACAGCTGAAAAGGTCTGTGATAAATATGATTGTTTTCTTGTTGTCTTTATAACAACACAAATAACACCACCACACTCTCATTTAAATGTATGAAGATTGAGTACCTCAGAATGGAGACAATAGGCAGTGTTAAGGTGATCTTCAGAAAAATTCAAGGAGTATTATTCAGGATTCAGACAGTAAAATTAATAATATCAGCATGTCATTACACACATCTATGTTTTGTCCATATCTTGCATATCATCTGCCATTCCAGTCCTCTTTGTCGCAAAAACGCTGTACTAGCATAGAAAAAGTTGTTTTGAGAGAGGTAATGTAGATCATCATGTCAAGGATGACAAAGTAAGGTATAATTTTTTATGCTGGGAAAGAAGTAATTAGGTAGTTTTTGTATGACAATAATGTATGAAGTTATTAGCTGCATTGAGGACATGGAGCTGGAAAGATACTTTGTTGTCCTTATTGATATCTGATTAGATTGACATTTCATTGAGGACAGACAAATGACTGAAATATCTGTATAGATATGTGAGGAGTGTCGGCAACAAAGGAGTGAAAAGAGAACAATCAGTGAAATTATTTAATAACTGGAATGAAATGAAATAGCACAGGATGTACTGGCAGAAGAGGTGACATGGAGATAACTGAACAAGAGGACTGGATTTTTTTTCCCTTCTATTTAAACCCTTGACTAATGGAAAATTTTGCTGTAAGCTTCTTGGGATCAACAATATCACAGAGAGCAGTATTAACAGTACTTGGAGCACATTTTATGACTCATAGCTCTGGACTATTATTGCAGGTGTTTACGTGACATTAATGAAGATCTTATGACTGACACAGGTATGTATTACTCTGTGTATCAGCACAAATTGTCATTTTGGTTAGTGCAGTTTACTACTGTCACCTGGTAGATTTTCTGAATATTTAATGTATATTTGGCCAAAAAAAAAACCACACAGTCCTGCAATGGCTATCTTCTGTTCTTTCTGGGACTCTCAAGCCTACTGAAAAGACCTGTTTTCAAGCACACTTGCAGTTTTCAAAGCCTGTGTTTTGGTCCTTTTGATATAGTGAAAATAGTCAACCTTCAGAAACTGAGTACAGATCTTGTACGTCCTTATCTTATGCGTCAGTATTGTGAATGTACATACCAGCAAGTATTAACATTTAATTCTAAATCAGAGTCTTCCACAGATGAAGTCATGGATAAAAAGAAACTTCTAAGAAGTGCAGACATCTGAAAATGTTTGCAGAAATATTTTTTTTCTTTAAAATTTATTTTCAAACCACAAAAATCAGCTGTCATCATATGTATTGAATACACTGAAACACACAAATCTGGTAAGATAGTACATTCTATTGGAAAAAGAACTTTAATTTCTTGAGTTTTCTTAAAGGATACCTCTTCAGGGAAGATGTATTATGTGACTGGCCCTGTGTGATCTCTGATTCCAGAAGCCAATAATAAATTTGTCATAGAGAGTAGGATTTAGAAGCACCAACCACCAAATGCTGTGCTTCTGCTAAGAAGTTTAGCAAAAAAATAGCTGTCATGTAACTCCTGCTTTTCCTCTGAAACTTCTGCCATGAATTACAATTTACCTGATCATTCTTCCCGGTATACTTACATCCACTGAGCTTGAGAAGCTATAGAGAACTTTAAGGACATGTTTAAAGTTCTGTGAAATTATTACGGTTATTAAGATGGATCCCCTGGGTATGGGAGTTAGAGTGCAGTGCTTGTGTTTGGTATGTGTACTGAAAGATGGAGTTAAAGAAAAGACGATATTAAGATAACATGGTTTATTAAATGCTGCTGTTTTCTTTTCCCTTCTGTCTGCATACAAAATTTTCTGGATTGTACTCCATGTCCTCTGAAATCTTTTCCCAAGATATTCTTCTTCTGAATAAACTACATAGCCAGTTATGTTTATTTATGAAAATTAGTTCAGGGATAAAATGCACATAGAAGTGCAAGCTCACAAAGATATTTTTGTTGCAACCAGTGTCCTTCCTACCCTGTCTTCTTGTTCTTGCTACTGGTTTTCACATTATTTATATTAGTTTTTCCCTTTTCAAAATCAAAGTGTAAGACTAGAACTTTGACTAGTACAGTTCAGCATAATTCTGACTTCAGTGGAACTATGTAAGTTCACAGCCATCTCCTGATTTATTTTTTGCTGTTTTGTGGATTGTCACAGACAATCTGATTTCAACAGTTCAAACTGTCTTGGGCAGAAACACTGTCATATTAACTCTGATTAAATGATTACATCGATACCTAAGTAGTTGGATTGAATGTAGGTTGCACCTTTTATTTACAAGCATGGACATGCACTGTACGGCAGGTAAGGTTATGCTGTTTTTTGAGTTTATCATATCACCCCCTTTCTGTAAATATACCTTTACAGATTTATTGAGCCTAATTAAAACGTATGAAAGGTAAAGAAAATTACTTCCCCACTGTATTCCACGGATTCTTATCCTCATTTTTCAGGGTTCAAATTTCACCAGCTTGTCCAGGATATTTTTGTCATTAAGATAGTCATATGCCTCAGCTTAGAGCACAGCAGCCTGCACGTAGGTGTACTCACCTTTCATCTTGCTCCCTTGGTACTTGTTCATAGAATGTTCATAGAATGATATAGGAGCTTTACTTTGGTTTGTGTCAGTGGCCATGCAGATGGAAAGTATGTTAGAATGTAGGATGAAGACCTGTTTTACAACTGTTTGGGCAGAAGAAAGAGTATCAAAAGCATCAACTGTAGACTAATCAGCAGGACTAACGGGTCTGTTATAAGAGCTCTTTATCTTTGCTTAAGGAAAAGGTGCATGAAACAGCTTGGCAGAGCTCTCTGAGAGCTTAAAAATACAGTAAAAAAGGCTTAGATATCATTTGATAATTAAAAGACTAACACTGACAAATAGGATACAAATAAAAGAGGGGCTTAAGGAGAGTTAAATTAGTGAGACGGTGGTCAGTACATTTAAGAACATCTCAGTTTCTCTGAGATTTTGTTTTTGTTTCTTTTCTCTTTTCTGGGGGGTGTTTCTTCTTTCCTAAAAGAAGGAATTAAAAATTAGTGACTTGCCACTCTTCTCATCTTCCACGAGGCTCGGTTAGTAACAGTGATCTGCGCTTTTATAATGTGTTACACTTGACAGCTGATTCAGCAGAGGCTATAATCAAGAATTATCATAATTATCAGTGACCATGGGAGTCTGAAAATGAAACTCAATAGTAGGTTTGTCATTAACTTTACTACCAATTTTGCTCCATAAATTTAGTCTAATAACATTCTAGCTTTAACGTCAATAGTTTTGTGGATTTCGTAGGTAAGGCCAAGCCTACAAACATCTGAGTGGTCCATTTCTGTCTTTTGGTGCAGTTGCATCTGTCCAGAGATATGGTGTTTGGGATAGCTTTTGAAGGTGATCAGTGGACAAGAGTATAAGTAAGTTTAGGTACTGCAACTAGTATACACATTTTTTAATTACTTTTTTTTTTTATCTTCTCAGAAGAAGAACTTAAAAACAATCAAGAAGCTAGTAAAACTTTTTTTGATTCTGGAGCCTAAAAGAGATTCTACAGTACCCTTTATTTTGCTTCAGTATCTTTATGAGTAGCTTTAATGTCCTTTTGCCATAAAACCTTTTTTTATATATTAGTACTCATATTGTGGGATGAAAAACACAGTGAAAACTTGTCCTTTCTTTCAGTATGCAAGATTGTCTTGTATTCATGGACTCACGCTGAGATGGTGTAGAGCTTGATTGACTGTAGAACTTGAATGCAGCTGAGACAGTGTTTGCTCCATGGGGTTTTGGATACATTATTGTGGCATGGCATAACTTACAGGCAGGTAGGGTCTGGAAAAAGCAGAGCACCTGTTCCCCTCAGGTCTGGACTGTCACACGCAGTATGGAACTATTTTTTCATGAGAGGCTTAGCTACATGTAGAGAGTTAACATTTCTCACTTCTTTTATGCGGGCTTCTGGGTTTTATAGTGCCATATGTGAGATCACTGTTAAAATATATAGTTAAACAATTGATACAGTTATGGCAGTCACAGTCCATATTACAAGCATCCTATCACTCTACATACTGTGAAAGAAATCTCAGACCTATCCCTAGTATTTGCAATTAAAACTTAGCATTAGTCTTGTTTCATGCAATATTTTTCATTATTTTTTAAAAGCTTAAGATAAATGAGTACTATTTCTTTCTCCATGCACATCAGGCAAAACCATCTGGCAAGTACTGGGCATGTAAAAGCAAAGAAAAGCCTTATGCAATGCTGTATGCATATGTATATGTGTAATATCTTTTAAATGAAACGAGAACAAAATTACTTCAGGTAGTCTCCTACCTTTTCTGTATATAATCTGAAATAGTTGTTGACATATGCAAATATATCTTGTGAAATGCCACAGTATTTACATAACTGTGTGGAATTCACCTCTGTTAGAAATACCTTCTTGGCAGTGTGCATTTTGAATTATGTCAATTTATAGGACTTCCTGTGGATGTTAAAGAGAAAGAGAGAGGATCCAGCTGTTTCTGTCATTCTTTTGCACTACCTGCTCCATTACTACGTAAAAAAATTCTTTCTGGTGACATCAAAGCAAACAGATCTTACCTTGCAAGGAAGACCAGACTTTTCATTAATTTTTGCACAGAGTATGAGAGAAACTTTGCCAGGATAGAATAACTGAAAACTAAATTGTCACTGACAATAAAGGTGAATTGCAAACTAGAAGGATATACCCAGAAACTTGGTTAGATTTTATGCTAATCTCTGATCTAACAGAAATACAGATATTTACTGTTTCTTTGGATTTAAAGTCTTCTGTCTACCTACCACATCATTTATTGTTGACCAATTAATGTCAACCTTTTTTCTGTAACATTACAAACTGGAAAGATTTCTCATAAAATTGAACCCATTTGTTGGAAACTGCATGTAGAACACTTTGACCCGCTGTTCACAATTTTTAGGACTAAACAGCCTAAAACCATGAGTCTTATTGATTGGATCTATTTACACACCACTGCTGTCTTTTTGCTCTTACATTATGTTCTTGAGGGGAAGAGGTCAGATTAAATTACTAACAACTTCAACTTTGCGGTACTGCTCATTCACTGAGAATCTATACAGCTACACCAGCCTTTCTGCTAGTAATCCACCAGGATCTTTAAAAACAAGGTATAGTTTTTGCTCTTAACTTACTTACATGAATAATTTAACAACTTCTGAGTATGATATATTCCTTACTTATTGACCTCTTTGGGAACTTTTACTTCAGTCAGTTAAGGAGCTTAATTTAGAAAACAAAACAAACAAAAAGACCACAACACAGTGAAGTAGCTTAAGCTTGATGGAATTCATTTTAACTATTTAGAAACAGGAATACTGTTCTCCTACAGCAAAACTTGATCATGCAAAATTTGGTAAAATTGTTTTTCTAATCAGACTTGTCCATGAAATTTGTTGGTACAGAAGGTTTTTTTTTCCATCAGCTGATTCATTAGAAATGTCTGACCTCTGTTCAGTATATTTTAGCTGGAGGGAAAAAAAAACAAAGTCAATATTCTATTTGGTCAACTTCAAGCATCCAGCACCATTTGTGTGTACTTACTGACCACACCAATAATTTAGTACGCTATAGGAGGTGAAAGGGGGGTGGGAGTAAGATTAGAATTCTTCCATGAGGGAAGGCTATAGCAAAACTATTATAAACATCAAATCCCAAGAAAGGTCTTGCACAAGTTTGGGACTAAATAAACAAAATACTTTCAAGATAATATAGGATGTTCGTGTCATGAATTAGAAGTGGTCTCCTAACTAGTGAAATGGAAGAAATTACATCTAGTTTGCTTCAGCTATTGCTATCTGCAGAAAAACGAAAAATTATAGCTGTTTGGAAAACTGGAATTTTATTTTGGGAAACATTTTTAAACTTTGAAGCGTGGTCTCTTTGACTAACTCATGGAAATATTGGACTTGATCTTTGAGGCCTAAGACATTAAAAGCAATCCATCCATCTGATGTTAGTTTCACTTACATAAAAGAATAAGGGTAAAAGTGGACAGAAGCATGGTAATTAGGTTAGTCACCAATTTTTGCTCGAAACATACCTTTTAAAAAAATAGCAGACACTTCTATTTATTACATAAATTTCAATTGTTCTTACTGTGATGAATTAGACAATTTTTATTAATGCAAATCTCCAAAAGATGCAAAATTTGTCTTAAATAATGAAACCTCAAAACCAGAACACATTCTTGATACCATGCTGGTAAATAAGTAGAAAAAAAGCCCACTGGAAAAAATAAGTTATAATGATGTAAGGTCACTATAAAAGAAATTCTGCTCAAACTTACTGTGCATGTTTTCCCATGGTTTTACATACTTTCACAAATAGTAGAAAGGAAAAAAGTTTCTGTTTGCAGTAAGTCTCTGAAAGTTCTATTTGTCGTTACCTTTCTTGTTGTAACAATTTCTCTGTTTCTTAAAACTTAGCCACATAATCAAGAGTTCATTATGAAAAACCCGTGTAGGGAAGTCAGTGTGCAAGTGTATGAAAAAAAGGAAAAATTCGATCAAATAGTTAAAATGTTTTAAAGAATAAAATCCATCTAGTCATTCTAATTGTTTTTTTCTGTTTCATTCCTTATTTTAAAATTGGGAAAAAAAAATAGGGTATTACATATTTTTATGTGAACGTGGGAGAAAGAACCAAATACTATGAGGAGTCATTTGAGGCTTCAAGAGAGTAATTCCCCTGTCAAAATAAAAGAAAACAAAATATGCTAATTTTAGCCAAACAGTTTAAATAGTTTAAAATAGACTTCCATGAATTTTTACATACCAGGGCTAAAAAATACTATAGTAAAAGAAGATCCCACAATAAGTGTCAGAAGAACACTTAAACGAACATTGATTTTAAACTGGCTTTAAATTCGGAACAGAATTTTGTCTCACTAGAAAAGGTGTAGGCAGAAAGAAATGTGCATTTTTAAATATTACATTAATACTGATACAGGATTTGGTATGATACTTACCTTTTTCCAAGTCACACCAATAAAGTCATACTTCTCAGATAAGCAGACAGAATAACTTTCCAAAAAGAAAATCTAGTGATTTTGACAAGATGGCTGATTTTCTTCCCAGAAATAAATTGAAACAATGAA
Organism: Dromas ardeola; assembly: GCA_013398915.1. Classification (NCBI taxonomy): domain Eukaryota; kingdom Metazoa; phylum Chordata; class Aves; order Charadriiformes; family Dromadidae; genus Dromas; species Dromas ardeola. Next base: position 34,447 of record VYZM01001420.1, on the reverse strand, counting down.
AAGAAAATATCCAGGGGAAAGTGTTATCATGGGGTCGTGAGTTAAAAGTATATTTCTAAGCTTATATGATTATGTAACACTTTTAGCACTTCTGTTATGGAAATGTTCACAATAGGTCTGCTTCATCCAGCGCAGAATTTTCTGAAGTTCTTGGCTGAAGATACTGAATAGCTGGTTTCTGTCCATTATTGAAACTGGAAATGTGGCCCTGTTAATTCAGCTCTCAGCACAAGCTAATAGGCTGTGCCTTCAGGTCTTCTTAATTTGGTAGCAGGGACAGAAAGCCATGTTCTGACTTTTACCCATACACAGGACCAAGCATCTGTGGCTATGGGGAGGGAGATGTTTCTTGATAGGTTGTGTATTTCTGTGCCGCTCCACTGCACTATGTCTTTGTATCCCCATTGAAACCAATTAGGAATCCTGTTGTGTGAAGCACTGTACAACTATGTCAAAATACATGGGGATAAGTAGACATGGCAGATAAAGGTGGACAGTAGTACTGTTCAGTTTAAAAATGCACACCTTTTAAACTGAAAAAGATTAAGAGCCTCATGTAAATAAGGCTGGGACTCTGTACTAGTGCTTAGCCTCTCTAGGAATCACCACGACTGGGACTAGTGTGGAACAACCCTCATAACCTGTAAATGGTTCCCCAGGCTTCACCCTGGATCTGGAGTTTGGCAGTCTTTGGCACCAGGAGACAGTCAGTTCCTCATTTGCTTTCATAAGATGGTGTAGTATTTGCAGCACAGGAGGCCTTGGAATCCAGGTTGTCTCCATACATCATTCAGTGCACCAGAGACAGTGCCACACTGAACCTAGTGGCACTTACTCACAAGGCTGAAAGTTATGTCTATCTTTGAAAAGAGAAAATTCAGGAAGGATAAGATTTTATTCAATAACATAGTTTCAATTATATTATTTTCTACTTTTGAAGCTCTTGAGGATTTTTTATGTTTAAAATCAAAGTGAAGATAAACTCCATGGCTTTTTTGAGGGATTTTCAGATCAGAGAAGGGACTTTTTTAAAGGTAAATATTTTTGGTTTTCAGACAGAGACTTTTTTTTTTTTAGGATTTTTCCTCATATCCACAGATTGCATTCATTTACAAATATGCTTCATTAGCACTACTTAAAAATCTTACAGTCTCAACAGAAATGAATGGCAATGACTTTTTTTTTTTTTTTTTTTTTTTTCACAAAGAAATGGAGTGAAAAATTAAGTAATTTGTGAAGGTCACCTGTCATCTCTAGTAATAGACTTGGGGACAGTACACAGTAGCAACTCTAGGAATCAGTATTAAAATTATAGCCTGAATAACTTTTTAAAAAAAACCAATAACTATTTCCTGCTTTCATCACAGGTCATTTTTTACTAATAGACTAGGGCAGCACCTGCCACTTTGACTTCACTTGCACCTAGAATCTGTTTCTTTTAGCGAAGTTTTCAGTATACCTAAGCCGTTCAGGAATCTTTAATCTCACATCAGAGTGAAAGGTCTAAACTTCCATCTATCTTTGGAAAAAAAGTGTCTCTTGGTTTTCAGAGAGAGATCTAAGATCAGGGTTGGTTTTCTGTTAGTAGATCAATAATAAAGATAATCATACAGTGCCACTGACTTTTGTTATGTCTGACCTTGAAGTACTAGATTATTGCTCAATACCAGTCAGAAATATTTCATCCCTTCATGTTTGCTTCACTAATTTTTAACAATCTACAGCAGTATCTTGTTCTAATATAAATATTCGTTGGAAGCACAAAGGTAAATAAAAGTGACACAATTGTATAAATTGTATCAGATCAGATCACATTAGAGAGAATGTCTCCTTATAGACTTTAATGGGTATCATTTACACTGTTAACAAAGCCCATTACAGAAAAGTATAATTATTTTTGTTATTGTGTGACAAATGTTCCAAGATTTATCAAAATCAGTTTCCAACCCCAACAGAGGGTGCTTTATTGATTTTTTTTTTAAAAAGAAACAGCTTCTTTTTCTTAATAGCAGAAATTAAATAATTTTAAGGATTTGGAAGTGAAATGGCTCCATCGTGTTGAAATATCACAATGCTGTAAGAAAACTGCAGTCACAGGGAGTAAAAAATTTAATCACTGAAGAAGCATGGGGGTGAATTTTGAAATGGTACATATTTTATTCCTACATTAATACCTTTCAACTCATATATAGAAATAGCTTCCCAAATAATAGATTGGACTTTTGGTTGTATTATATATGCATGACATTTATTTGAAGAAGACAGAGAGGAAGACTGTTTCATCTAAATTTTTCCAACAGCCACAGACGGTGGTACAAAGGTAGTTTAGCCAAACCCCATGAAAAAAAATATCAAAGACAACAGTGGTTTCTAACCCAATCTTAAGGCAAGCTGGTTATTGGCTTAATTTATTTTGTTCCTTTAAAAAAAAAAAAGGCAGAAAAGACACAAGACATGCTTTCCTGGGAATTTTGAGAAACACTAGCAACAAAAAATATTGCTGAAACAGAATTCCTGCACATAGAACACTTTCAGGCTTGGCTTCTTATTAACTTGTTTGTACATATACAAAACTAACATCTAACCATTGTGGTTTTGTTCAGCTAAACCAAAAATTAGAAGATTCTGTGACAGGAAACATCTCTAAATTGCAGCCTTGAATAAGCTCAATTGAGTAGCTTCTCCTATTCTGCTATCATAGAATCATAAATCGTAGAACGGTTTGTGTTGGAAGGGACCTTAAAAAGTCACCTAGTCCAACCCCCCTGCAATGACCAGGGACACCTTCAACTACATTAGATTGCTCAGAGACCCATCCAACCTGACCTTGAAAGTTTCCAGGGATGAGGCATCTACCAGCTCTCTGGGCACCCTGTGTCAGTGTTTCATCACCCTCATACAAAATTTCTTCCTTATATCTAGTCTGAATCTCCCCTCTTTTAGTTTAAGACCATTACCCCTTGTCCTATTGCTACAGGCCCTGCTAAAAAATCTGTCCCCATCTTTCCTAGAAGCCCACTTTAAGTACTGAAAGGCCACAGTAAGGTCCCCCAGAGCCTTCTCTTCTTCGCCCTGAAGCCCAGCTCTCTCAGCTTGTCTTCATAGGAGAGGTGTTCCATCCCTCTGATCATTTTTGTGGCTCTCCTCTGAACCTGCTCTGACAGTCCGTGTCTTTCCTGTACTGAGGACTCCAAAGCTGGACACAGTACTGCAGGTGGGCTCTCAAGAGAGCAGAGTGGAGGGGCAGAATTACTTCCCTCAACCTGCTGCCCACGCTTCTTTTGATGCAGCCCAGGATACAGTTGGCTTCCTGGGCTGCAAACATATGTTGCAGCCTCACTTCCCCTTTTTCATCCACCAGTCCATCTCAACAGGGCTGGTCTCATCCCCTTCATCCCCCAGCCTGTTGGTATCCCTGACCCAGGTGCAGGAGCTCATGAGGTTCACAGGGGCCCACATTTCAAGCTTGTCCGGATCCCTCTGAATGGCATCCCGTCCTTCAGGCATGTCAGTTGCACCACTCAGCCTGGTGTCATCAAATACTACCATTACCAACAGAGAAAAAACATTTTCGTTATAAAGGTTGCAAGATACAGTGGCTAGAGCCAAAATTTTGACCCCTATTCAGGATGTCTCCAAGAGACCTCTGGCTGAACTAGATCAGAGGATACCAAAAAGCAAGAAGTATAAAACAAGAAATAATAATGTTATAGCAAATTCAAGAACTTATTTGTTAAAGAAGAAAATTATCAATATATCTTGCAGGAAAAATATAAAAAATTAAGTCATAAACACGAATCAGCATGCCAGGGAAACTTTAAAACAATGTGAACCAGGTCTCATGAGTACACTGATGAGCCAGAAGAGCTGGGGGGAAAATGTTCCGATGGAACATGGGCATAACATTAAAGCAGAACAGGAAAAATTCGTAACTTCCTTTGAAAAAACTTGTATGATGCCTGCCTTTTACCAAATATAATTTATCACAAATAGAAACAGTCAAAGTCTTAATAAAATAACAGAACCTGAAAGTTAAATTAAAAATGCAGAACATACTGAAATGAAAGTAAAAGATGTAGGAAAAATGTTTGTATGGCTGTGAGAATTAGGAAATTTTAAAGTAATCAAATATGACCAGTTAATTTTAGTATCACTAAAAATAATAATATTTTTAAAATTCTAAAATTCCATCCTGTCTTTTAAACTTTGTGACTGGAAAATTTTATTAATTTCAGTGAAGTACTAAGCTTTACGCTTGCTTCCCAGTAACATCTCCTTTGTCAGCCTCTCTCAAAATGGAGAATACCCCGCCACAGAACACATCCTCACGTCCAAAATACTTACTGTATGGCAGGCCAGAATAGCCCTGGAAGACTTTAGACAAAAAAATGTTCATGGAGAACATAACTGTAATTTATCCTGGTGATAAAACTGTTTGTGGTTTATCCAGAACTTAATTTAAAAATATTTGTAAATTCATGGCTGGGTGATTCTGTGGTCTTTTTAATGAGACTGATATTAAATACATGGTCTTAGTTTATCTGCATCATCTTATAATTTTTTGCAGCATTTGGTAGATTTGATGCTAGACCTTTCTATAAAATGATGAAGAAATTTACAAAAATGACGTATCATGAGAAAATTCAAAATTCTTACAAAGCCTAGCAAATTGAAGATGGATTTGAAAATCTTTGCTAAATGTTGAAATAGAGGTTTGGGATTGGGACACTCATTTCTCTTTGACTAATTAATTTCCCCTAACTTTTTCCTGAGACTCCTCAGAAAAAAATGAGAGTGTATGGAGTACTCTAAGTGGCTCAGACATTCACAACTTTAAAAAGTAACATATGAAGAAACAGTATCTATCCTGTAACAGACTGCCATTACGGAACAAAAGGCTTGATTGGGTGATGAGTTGAGTGACAGAAAATAGTCATGGAAAAACACAAAAAATCCAGGTGAAGCATGTAAGCGCTCACTTCCATATTTTTCTGGAATTCTGGGTATTAAATTTCCTTTGAAGGTACAGAATTTGAGTGAAGAATAAAATCCACTAATGTGCTTTCTTAACAGCAGCTCTTACCATCTTCCTCTTTGACTGGATTTGGAGTGAGAAATAGTATCTTTGAAGGAAAGATTTAAATTTGTTTCCTATGTTTTGGATTTGCTTGCATATTTTCTGTGTCAATCTTCAATATATCAGAAAACGCAGACATATTTCATAAAAATAGAGCATGTAAAAGTGACACGGGAGAGTAAAAGCATAGAAAGCAACAGCAAAACATTAATTCTCAAAGAAACAGTAGCAAAAAAGTGATATAGTGAAAGGACTGTATTTTAAATCAGTTAGGAATCTGAGACTGTTACTGCTTAGCAGTGTTAACACAGTTTTAATGCCTTTTCTTCTTCTCACACCACCCTACCAGTGAGTAGGCTGGGGTGCAGAAGTGGGGACAGCTGACCCCAACTGACCAAAGGGATATCCCATACCAGATTTTGTCACACTCAGCAATAAATCTGGGGGACAAGGAAGGAAGGAGTTATGGTGTTTGTCTTCCCATGTACGAGTTATGCATGATGGAGCCCTGTTTTCCTGGAGATGGCTGAACACTGGCCTGCTGATGGGAAGTAGTTAAAGGATTCCTTATTTGATTGGCTTGCACATGCAGCTTTTGCTTTATTTATTAAACTGTCTTTATCCCAACCGACAAGTTTTCTCACTTTTACTCTTTCAATTCACTCCCCCATTCCATTGTGGGGACTGAGCATGCAGCTGTGTGGGGCTCAGCTGCTGGCTGGGGTTGTTCCACAGCATTTGACAGTCTTTTTCTTGTTTTCTGTACGTCTATCCAACTGCCTTTTGTTTTGCTTTTTCTTTTCTCTGCATTTTTTTTTTATTTTTTCAACTTATTAAAAAAAAAAAAAACACTAACAAAAGTGTTTTTTAAAGCTTTCGAAACTTAAACCTTTTGCCTGAGATTTTTATTTTTTTGACCACCACACCAATCTCTATCCTTGTAGGAAATTCATATTTCAAGAGGCGTTCCTTATTTGTGAGTGTCTCTAAACAACAAACATACCAAACTACGCATATAAGTCCAGGTCATGAGAAATACAATATTTTCATTAGCTCGGCATAATCTTGACCTCCACCTCTAGGAGAAAAAAATCCATTTTTTGTCACATAGTCTTCCACTCCTAGTGTGTTTTAACTTGAAGAATAATACATTAGTTTCTCCATTGTCACTTATTTCTTCCTCCAAATATTTTTTTAATTTCCAGAAGACCTCCTTTAAGTTTGTTCTAATATCAGTACAGGAATTAGTCTCAGAATCTCAGCTACAATGTTGATACTTTGTAATACAGAATTCAAACCATGTAAACCTGGTTATTCTTAAAGTCAGTGAGAATCTTAGCTTCCATTTGTTTATTCTACTATTTGCAAATTATTATTCTGAAAATCACTCTGGGCATCTGATTTAACACTGAGTCATGATATTTGGGATCTAGAAAATCCCTAGATGCACAATTTGGTAATGATTATACACCACATTGAAGCAATACACAAAAGCCTTCTGCTGATCCCTTGTGATGTAACCCAACTCTGAAACCAGGTCAAAAATTGTGAGGTGATTACTTCGGTAATCACAAGAAAACTATAAACACCATTTTATTTTTGTTCTACCATGTTACCAAGTATATAACATACAAGTTGAACAGTGATATTTAAGTTATAAAACAACATTACAGGCAAGGTCCGGCATAACTTAGCTGATGGAGGGAATACATTTGAACATCAAACACATTTCAGTGTGGAGGGAAAGCCAATTTTTGTAATTTTTTTTTTTTTTTTTTACCAGGTTTGTAAATTCAGTGTAAATCCAGTATAAATGAAATGAGAATGGAGGTACTGGTAGCATTAGTATTTCTTAGCAGAATTAACATAGTTAATTTAAATTAGATATTTTTAAGTGAAAGTTACTAGTTATTATCCTTTTATCCTGAATGTAATTTCTTTCACTATATGTGTGATACACATGATAGATCATTAAAAAGGAGGTTGTAAAACAGGGAAAAATATTTTAACCTGAGAGTTACATTGCATCTGTATTGGAAGTCCTCACTCAGAAACATGATTTTCCTTGAAAAGACAGTTCTACTTAGCTTCTCTTACATGTTTCATTGAAGGCTGTTTAAGAGATTTTTCTGCCTCACTAGAACAGCTTTTTGAATACAGGGTTGTGATGTACAAATCTCATATTCAGAATTTCTTAGGTGTGTGCAGTACTATTATATGAATAATTTATATTATTTGTTACATTTCATAGAAAATAATGATACTGCACCTTTGGTGGAAAAAAAAGTATGATTGTTTTAAATGTTTGTCTATTTATTGATAACGGTTTGACTTTCAGTAGTTCAACCAAGACGGACACAGATTCCACCTTTAAAATGTAAGGCATGGGGGGCTCATTGTTTTTTTATTATTACTCTGTTCTTTCTGTCACTGCTTATTGTATCCTTACATAAAATATATGGTCTTTCATGATGCATAAGCCCATAAAAATTAGGAAAAAACTTAAAAATACTGGATTATTTTTTTGTAGTTCATATAAAATTATCCTTAGCTCGTAAAGGCTGGTGTCCTAAAATGCAAACTCTTAATAAATATTTTCTATGCTCTTCTAACTTTCCCAATGGGCTTAAGAAATCTTTCTCTCTTCATGTGCATGAACTTAATCATATTTTGTCAACTTTTTTCCTTTTCTTTTTTTATGTGAGATCTGACAGTTGTTTTCTAACTAAATATCATTCATTGATTTTAATTATGAGGGATAGTTTTATTATGCACTGTAAGGAATATTGCAGTAAATCCCCTGAACTGAAATGTGTTCAGCTGTAATGATACCTTTATGGAAAAGAAAGGCCATCTGCTTGATGAAAAAGGTAGGCAACTCCTTCAGGTCATTAAAATAGTGATTAACTCGACTTGCCTGTTTTCCCATCCCCTTTGTATATATAAATCTATGAAAAGTCACTCACTGGCAAAACATGACTTGGTTAACAGCTACTTCAGGTAGGAAAAGAAAGGGAAAAGGACAGTCTCAATTTTTAGAGGAGGTGTCAACACCCCGAGTCCTTTTTACCCCTATACAACATCAGTGGGTTGAGTTAAGTGTCGCAGTGTGATAAGTTAAGGGGCTCAACGGGATGAGTTGGAGGTCAGCTCCACTGCTCATGAGAAGCCAGAAGCTTGGGCTGCCCTCCTTCTCTGGGGAGCTTCTTTTTCAGCAGAGGCTGTCCCTTCTGCCTGTGCTTGAGCTGTGTGACAGTTGCTCAGCAGCCGTGTCTATGCCCAGGCTCATACCACCTCAATCCTGACCCAACCTGAACTTGCGACTTGTGAGCTTGGCCTTGGACATGCCTTGCCCCAGTGGACTTATCAGGCTATCACTGCACCAAGGCCAGCCCTGACCACCGTCTTGGCCTGATTCTGACCCTGAGTTGCTGCCTCAGTGCCCTGGCTTTTTGTCAGATGAGGGCATCATTCTGCCTGCCTTGCATTGACCCTCAGCTCCTGGCCTCCTTCCCATGGGGAGCAGCCCGACTTTGATCCTCCTTTAGAGCAGGTTAAGAAAACAAAACTAGTACTGTAATGCAGAGCAGCCTGGTATGTTATCACTAATGGCAATAAGAAAGCAGACATTGAAGGAAAGAACTAAACTCTCTATGGTATAGTTTATAACAATGGCCAGTTTAAGAACTTTTTAAGCTGGAGGTTTCATGATAACAGCAATGCTTGTATATCTCAGTAGAATGAACATGACTATATTGTTCAGGTTTTTTGGTCAAAGCATATTTAGCTTCCATACAATTCTTTCGGAGTGTATTCTCTTGTTTATATTCATTATTTGTGGAAAAGCAAGGCTGCTTTTTTGTTCTAAAGTTGTTCCTAGACAGTGTCAATGAATGACTTGCAATCATGTTTTCCTAAAACAAAGTACAATGTATTTATCATTCATTTTATCTAAGGAGATAAGTTTGCTTAGGAGATATTTTTTTACAACAATTTTCACGCTTAGGAGCATATATAAAATATATATTTCATAGATTTTTCTTTTCATATTAGATCATTTAAAAGGTCCTATGTCATGTAGCAGTCCCGACAGAAGAATTAGGATATGACAATAAAAGCAACAATGAAAGCAGGCAAAACAACCTAGGTAATACAGTAGTTGTTTGCCTAGATTTTTGAGGATTTTTGTCTCTAGTTTCATCAGACTCTTGTTATGAAGCATGCAGAAATGATGAGTACCTAAAACGTAATTAGGGCTTACTTGCAAGAGTTGCTAGCTAATGATGGAGGGAAAAAGTTTGAAAAACCTGGGGCAGGGAGTGGGGTGGGGTGGGGTGTGTGCAGGGGGAGAGAGGAAATCCCTCTGAATTCCCTCTGAGTTCTTACTAAATTCTTTTTCTCATGTTTTAATATCACCTTAAGGTTTAATATCACAGGCTTAAAACTACAATTATTTTTTTTAGATGGAAAAAAAATCAAACCCACAAAAAAGGATTTGCAAGTAAAGCACCATATATTTCTGTATTATTTACTACTTGATTTACTCTGATGATCTCAGTAGATATTTTTGATCCAGTTATGTTTGAGAATGGTGGAATACTTTACGCAACACCTGTATTTAATTTTTCAAAATATGGAAATACATGGGTAAGAAATAGGTAGGTAGACCCTTTTGTGCTCTATTACAAATGGATTAACGGCCAGGATTTGTTTCACTTGAGATGGTTACCACTGCCATATCAAGTCCTCACACAGGATGATTGCAATGAGTTCCACATGAAAAGTACTTATTTAAGGCAGTAAGGGATGTTTTGGCTTTTCCATCCTGATACTCACGTTGAAATTACCTCTCATTATTCCAGAAAAATTAGGCACATTCTAGCTATTTTTTGGTACTAGTTTAGCTTTCTTCTAAGAACAAAGAGTACCTGGGATCTCAATGGAAGGGCTAAAAAACTTTAATTTTCCCACAAAATTAAATTGATTCCTACCTTAGAATTTTTTTCTGTTAACTTGCATAATGAGGGCTTCATCTGTAGTGGAGGTCTGCAATGGAGTATTTGCATTCCAGCGTACTTCTGAAGTTAATTGGTATCATTTTTATGTGTACAAACATGTTAGTGGGGGAATAAAAATGAGATTCAACTAGTTACTAAACTACTCCACATGCAGCCATATTTATGGTTTTGAATAGGAATAGGACAGATCTTAAAGAAAGTGACACTAACGGGAGCTACTATGAAACTTCCATTCATTAATGAATGAAGCAATGCAGCACAGATGAACACAGTTTTGTGTCTTGCTTTTATATTGGTTTTTATGAAAGAACATAATATACATGAGAAAAAACTGAATCATAATTTATTATTCAATCATAATTGAATCATTTATTTTCACCACTTTTTTTACAGGTGGCATATTTAGCTTTTTCTTGTTAATATGAGATTAGAAAAGATTCTATTGTGTCTGACAAAAATCTCTGTGATTTGATACAAAGATTTTCCAATGCCATATTATTTCTTTTTAAACAGGATCCAGTATTATCCTTGCTTTGAAGTTGTGCATAGTTGCTGAACAAAACATACTTGAAACTTTGTAAACACAGCAGATCTCCTAAGGCCTTGGAGTTTAATGGGGATGATGAAACATTTTCTTCTTTCTTGGCAGTGACAGTTCTATGTCTTTTTCAAGTATAACCAACAAGCCAGCATGACATATTTTCATCTTCAAGTCACAACACTTACCAGAAACAAGCAACAAGACCCTCAAATTACATTTACACTGAAGTATCAAGACAAGTGTAATCTAACTATCAAAGGAATGGTACACTCAAGTGCTCCAAATACTGCAAACTCAGCCCAGGTATAATTTGTGTTGACTAGATTTGAACAGAAGAAAGTGATAAAAACAGAAATAGTCATTACCTACAACTTAAATACACTTAACATTAAACAACTTTCTACAAGCTGTAATCTAGATTTTGCTATAATAATGGGAAATGCCAAAAGTGTGAATATATGATTACATTTTTTCATATGGCTTAATGTGTTTTATATTTTTATAGCAAAATGAATCTATATGCCATGTGCATATACACATATAGATGAGAAATAATGTATAACTTCTGTGGACATGTCTCAGGAATTTACTAGAACCCTTTCAGTGTTTACTTTTAGGGAATTATGTTTCCTTTCTTTAGCTCTCTGACACTGAGAAAATAGGTGCAGAAATATTTCAGGCACCTTAATTTTCAAATATTTTAGTGTTTCTCTAATCCTTTATTTTTTTCTTTAATTTTATATAATGAAGAATTTGATGATTTGTATTTCCATCAATGTGATCAAGGAGAAGGTCTTCTAAAGATAAGAAAACACTCCTAAGGAAAAATAAAATTAAGAAATATGTGTTAAAATATGTTTAAATATGAAGATATTTTTTGCTAAGATACAGCTGATGTTTTTTATAAAGATTCTACCTAAATTTTTATGGGTAGAGTTTCAGGATACCAGTACAGGAAAATAAATGGCAAATTCTATTATTGTTAATATTGAACTTGATGTAATCTTTTAAAAAGTATTCTCTACAAGGTAATTCCATTCTTGGAGACAGTAATACAGTGTGGGTGAGGACAACATTCATAACCTAAATGAAAATTACAATCTACTATTTTAAATTATTAACTCATAATAACCTGTCCAAATAAAATGAAATTCATGAGCAGGAAGTCCTGATTTTCATGAAGAAGACTGAGAGATTTGGCCTACTATACCTTTTCATATGTTTGGATGGATGGCTTTTCTTACAAATTATATAATCAGGAAAGAATGTACAAATTCTATATACATAGAAGGGAGGGAAAAAAAAAATAAGCTGAGAATGGAGTAATTACACAATTTGAAATCCTAAACCAGGGTTAGGACAGGGTTGCTTGCAGACTCTCTCATAAGGAGAGATGCAGGTTAGGGTTGCGTGCAGCTTCTCTCATAAGAAGAGATACTGTGCTACCTCCCTTCCCCTTTCCTGAAACACCTGGACAATTACATGAAATTTTGAGTCCTGTTATCTTCCCACTAACCCTGCAACTTATATAGCTCTGTCATCACTTTTGCTACTGTTTTTAAGAACTTGCTGCCAGCACTCAGCAGAAGCCCTACGGCCCCAAGGAGAATGAAGGGACTGCAGGCTGAGTCCTTGCCCTGAAATAAGGATCAGGGATGTAGTCAGAACGAACACCTGCTTTCTGTTTAAGCAAGCACTCTGACATGTAACTGTTAAAAAAAACGCCCCTAAAAATAGTTTTGTAAAAATTATTGGCATTATTGAAGGCCAACTTTTTATACAAGTAGCACCATTTCCTAAATTTTAAATAAATTCTTGTGGATGACTGAATTAGTAATATCCAGTAAAACATCCAGTAGAGAAGATAATTACTTGATTGTCAAATGGAATAACAACAGTTTTCCCTGCAGTGAAATCTCTACCACTGTAATTAGGTTATGTCATACTTTACCCTGAAGGGAATATTAAAAACACAAGACCAGCCAGTTCCATCCACTGTATTTTTCTATTTATAGCTTAGTGCTAAATTGCTGCCTTCATGATGCAGCAAAGACATCAATAATGGAATAACAGCTCTTCTGCTGCTCAATTAAGTTTGCTACACGGATATTAATGTAAATACGGATCTCGTAAGAGAATTGTGTTGAATAGTCATTTGTAGTATAATAATAAATATTATACGAATGAAGAGTTCTAAAAGAAAAAAAAAAAACACAGAAGAAATGCATACAAGCAGGACAAAAAAAAGAAAGTAGCAATAAAAATATCTGCATTGGGATATACATATACTGACACATTGACTGAATTGTGGTTTCCTTTCTTTTTCATTTTCTTCTGCATTTCCCCTTAGTTCACTATGCAGCACTAAAAGAAGCCCAACAACTTAAGAACAACACTGCTGGATTACAGTTTGATGTGATATGAAGAACTGCCTACCACCTGTGAGTCCATTTTGTAAAAAGAAATACAAAATTATTTGCTTAGATCTTAGCACCTGTTTGTTTGTGTTCATTTTTATAAATAAAAAAATGTTATTTACTGGTCTGAATACTGTTTGGTTTTCCATGTATATTTGACAAATAAGGAAACTAGATGCTTTTATACCTAATGTAAAATCATGCTGCATTTCTTTTGCCTAGAAAACCAGATTGTATTGCCAAGTGAATCACTTAATGGAGAAAAAAGTACCAGAAGAAAATGGCTTTGTAAAGTCTTCAGTGAGTTAGGTGAATCTTAAAATGCTTGACATTTATAAAATGGAAAACAGCAGTAGCTTCATGTTCTCCCCAAAGTGAAGGTAACAGTTAAGGAGGCTTCCGGTACAAGACTCGAGCTTTCTCTTCTTAAGAAAATTAGATTACTTTGTAAAAAAAAATTATAAAAAAAGCATAGCCACAAGACATAGTCAGGAGAAGAAAAGGTGAAAAAGGACTTCGGTTAGATTTCTGTTCTGCTTTGTTTTCTTTTTTCTTAAAACATTTTGTGGAGCTTTTGTGAACGACACACAAGTAAGCCCTCTCCCCAATCTCAGATGGCTCCAATACCAATCTGAGAACGGATTAATAGCATCCAGATTTTTTTGCCTGAGCATTAGTCCATGTATGGAGGCCCTTTGATTTGATAGAGAACTGCATTTAAAGGATGTATTTGTTTAACGTTACCACACAAAATGAAACATCATGATCTTTGGAAAAACAGGTAAACTGATGATGCATGTGACCAGCTTAGTAGCAGTTTCATCTAACAGGTGAGCTCGTTTAAGAGAGAACATATAATGCCAATGACAGCTAGAAATGTTGTCTTTGAAAGTTACACAAAGTAACCCACTTTTCTATATATTTATATTGGATAACTGGAAAGGGATAAGAAGGAAGGCATCATCCCCATCCTCACTGCTTTCTGAAACAGAGTCTAACTTTGTGGTGTAATAGTGCAAAAAGAAATGGAATTTCTGATTAAAGGACTGACATCAAGCAACTTCTGTGTGCTGAAACTGAGTATCACACTGTTATTACTAATATTTCTCTCACCCTTGCTTTGCTTATCAATTCTCTTCCTGTTAAAAAACCTGTCCTTGCATGAGTGTCAAGTTCATTGAGCGAGGAGTTTTCTGTAGCATTGTATTCCACTTCGATAAATAGTTTATTTCATATAAGTGTCATACCTAAAATCTATTTAGCAGTTAATGATTTTTTTTTTTAAATTATGCAAGGGGAACACAGGTAATCATCTCTTCTCAATTATCTATAAAAGCAGGAATTTATTACCAGATACCTCTACACTGAAACAAAGCAACTATTTAATTTTCTTCAGAGCAGAGTACTCTGCAGTACAAAGTAAAAAGATTTTCAAAGAGACAGCCTCTTTGCTACCATAATGCCCTATAAAATCCCAGTTCACTTATGACTCAGAGGAATGTCAACAACAATGCTCTTAGACTTTTTGCTGGAAGCTTCATATTTGAAGTCCTACCACAGTGCAAGTCTACTTAGTGTATGATATTCAGTGGGTTACTGACTTGAGGTGACACAACTGTATGCCACAATTTATTATATGGCATGCAGACTTTAACACTGCAGGCAACAGTGCTTTGCAGAAGTTTGAAGGGAATCACTTTTGCAAATCCAGAGTAAGAAGACATCGAAGGGAGACAATGTTTAATGATACCCTGGTTCTCAACCAACAAATCAGATAAAGCCATGAGGTTATGAAGTAAGACTGACTGTGTTAACAAGAAGGCTACAGCCATTGCTTCCATTGTGAAGGCCTTGTAGACATGGAACAGTAATTCTAAGACAGAGTGGTTCCCTGAGGCAGAAGGCCAAGGCACAATTGACATCATTATCCTGAACATAAGTAACAGTGCTAGTACCAAAGACATCCTGACAGTTTACCAAATGCTGTTGCTATTGAAAACTATTAGTGCATACATACTGGTTTTCAATCCTCAGGGACTAGTAACAAAGATTCTTATGTATCTCAAATGCTATTTAATACTTAATTCCAGCACCTCAAATTGTCTTTATAAACTTATCATCTGGAATACATGTAATTATGACTTCCTCTGTACTAAGTGCATATTGATAGCTCCTTTGATGAAAAGTCCTAAAGTTTTTTCAAATCTGTTTCCAAGTGCCATGGTCATACAAAGTTTTAGTAGTTAAGTGAACGAAAAATTTACACATGAAAATATGATTGCAAATTAGTGATATTTTCCCTTCTTTCCTTTCATAAAAGAACGTTAGTTTTTTGCACTAGATACTGTTTTGTAGTTAAGTGAATGAAAAATTTACACATGAAAATATGATTGCAAATTAGTGATATTTTCCCTTCTTTCCTTTCATAAAAGAACGTTAGTTTTTTGCACTAGATACTGTTTTGACAATGAGATGGATTAATTTCCAAGTTACCACCATGAGCCTCCCTCACCCATGTGCACCAACCAGGATCCAAAGATACTAGTTCTGAGATAGGTCAGTCCCCATGTCCATGCAGGCCTCTGACACTACTAACAAGGGTGACAGTTAAGAGGAATTGTGAAGATGGCTTTGCTTTAATACAAATTTCTGTCTTCATGGAACATGACTGACAGCATCAGCTTTTTTTCACATAAGTTACTGAGACGCATCCTTATTAAAACATTTTCAGTCATTACCAGGCAAAGCAAGATCAGAGACATTGAGCCAGTAGTGATGGAAGACTCTGTATTGCATTATTCAATTTTCCAAACACTTTTCACCCATAAGCAAATCTCAGCACACACCGTTGAATCTGATCAACCCTTCCAAGATATCCTTACAATAAAAATAATCTTTCTTCAGGTTTGCCATCCTGTGAGTAACCCTGTGATGACCCTCATTGATCAGCTCTTATGGCTGAAATGTATGCGGAGTTCGATATTTTCTTTGCTTGATGAGCAAATATCTTCTCCCATATTTGTATTTTAGAGGAAAATTTGGCCAGAGGATGCAAAATGCTCCTTTTTCCATAGATGATTGCTCTCAAGATCAGTGTTCTGACAAGTAATGTTACCAGCTAAATTACTGAACCTGTCTGAAAAGATCCTGTGGGGATACAGGTATGGGGAAAGATATTCTTGAACCCTTTGCATTAATTCTGAATAAAACAAGATAGAACCTTATAAATAACACACTGGAAGTGAATAATGCTAGTATGCTTTCTCAGAACCTCAGACCATGTTTTCACAGAATCATAGAATCACAGTTTTCTTGCAGTTCATGTCTTTTTTTGTTGTTGTTGTTGAATTTGCAAGATTATATTTATATTGACTGAACTTTGTGATGTGAATATTTTATTTTCCCAGGTTTTGGAGAAACACTGCCTTTTTCTTTTCCACATTGGTTTGCAATAGGAATTTGTTTATTTTCTTTATTCTCTACAGTTCCTGATTATAAATATGCATATTTGTTATTTCTTATGCTGTGGCATGTGAGCTGCCATCCAAACTGGTTTGGGAGACTTTGAAAGGATGGTAATTTTTTGTATTTTCCTGTCACAACATTTTTTCCTTTATTGTTTGATTACTTGCAGATATGATCAAGTTTTAATTCAAAATATTTTATGAAGAAATATTTGAAGTTATCAAGTTAACTGAAGATATTTCATATGTGAAAATAAAAATAATTTTATGTGTGAACATACAAATATGTTAACAAGAGCTTAGGTTGATTTAGATACTCAAGTTAAATAGAAAATCTTTCAAGATAATTGGGATAAATGTAAAGACAAGATAAATGAGACAAAGGACAAAAGGTTTTGCAGCATTCAGGAATGAGAGGAATTAATGATAAGTTTCAAATCTCAGTAAGATACTTTGGGCTCCATGGCCACAGAAAAGCAGTGCTGAATTGTGACTTCATGTCTTCTTTTGCTTCTCTCTCCTGATAAGAGCAGTGTGCTCTTAGCTAAACTCTTCTGTAGCTGCTCAGAAGTTTCAAAGTCATCTCTAAGGAATTAATCTCCTTTGACCATTTTTCTTACCCTGCAGAAATATGGTGTGATTTCAGGTTGCCAACAACCATCACAGATGATCAGGTTTTTGCCTTTCTTGCTTCCATCTCTAAAACTCTAGCTTGTTATGTGAACAATGTAATACATATAGCAGTTTCCCATCTTCACCATATGTTGGGAGAAGAAGTTTTGCATCTTCTACAGTTTTTGCGTGCATATCCACATACTTGGTTTGGTGCAGTGAAGGTGAAAGTGAAGAAAATAATTGTCAAGAACAATAAAAACATTTTCAATCTCAGGAGAAATGCGTCAACATCACAAGCCAGCTTAGTATTTTATCGTGCTGCCTGATGTCCTTCCTACCATGCTATGCCATAAAAATCCCCTCAGTGTTTGTCTGTACTATTTATGCCTTGCTTCACCTTTGACCTTCAAAAAAGACAAATGCAAAAAGATCTGTACTCCCAAACAGAGTCTCAATGGAGTCAGCAGGGGTTCAGGCAAGAAAAGCAGCACATTTTCATGCACTACATTGCTGGATCTGCACATTGGAAATATCCACAGGAAAGGAATTTATAAAGGTATGCTTCCTGAGGAAATAAAAAATATTTTATCTCAGCAAAACCTGCTTGTGTAATATATCTTCTATAACAATGCTCTGTTTTATGGTGGCTGTGTGCTGAAAAAAACTTTTAAATGTCCTAAATTACCATTCAATAGACTACGGGCTGCCACTATGATACTCGTTAGTGGCACAGCTCATTTATACGTATAGACTGCAAGATCTGTCCTAAATATTTATCCTAAATACCTGCATCCAGCTCTGGGACATCCAACATAAGAAGGACATGGACCTGTTGGAGCTAATCCAGAGGATGGCCATGAAAATGGTCAAAGGGCTGGAACACCTCTCCTATGAAGACAGACTGAGAGAGCTGGGGTTCTTCAGTGTGTAGAAGAGAAGGCTCCATGGAGACCTTATAGTGGCCTTCCAGTACCTAAAGGGGGCCTACAGGAAAGATAGAAAGGAACTCTTTATCAGAGAGTGTAGTGATAGGATGAGGCATAATGGTTTTAAAATGAAAGAGGGTAGATTTAGATTAGATATTAGAAGGAGATTTTTTACTGTGAAGGCAGTGAGACGCTGGAACAGGTCTCCCCAAGAAACCATGGATGCCCCACCCCTGGAGGAGTTCAAGGCCAGGTTGGATGGAGCTTTGAGTAACCTAGTCTAGTGGAAGGTGTCCCTGCCCATGGCAGGGGGATTGGAACTAGGTGACCTTTAAAGTCCCTTCCAACTCTAACCATTCTATATTTCTATGATTCTGTGATATATGTAATAATAGTAACAGTGCACTTTTATTTGTACAATTTAGAAAGCATGAAGAATCACATAAGATTCAGAAAACAGCCCACAAGGACTACTAGAAAGACCGTAAGAAACATCTATTCAGTTGATAAGGAAAACTGAAAGGGATCAATATACTAAAATTTTTTTGAGGAAAAGTTATGTGGTCTGCAACTATTGCTGCACACATACAAGATAGTTTCCTGGAAGGGGAATGCACCTTCATCCTTACAAAAACAGTCTGAGCAGACTATATACTTATTGACTTATCACAGGTAAAAGTTAGACTTTTTTTTTTAGGTCTCACACCATTAAGATGTCAGGGCATTCTCAAACACTTTTGATCTGTTCCTACCTGTTATTCTTTCAGTTCACTGTCCAGTCTGTCATTGCACACCTTCAAGTATGCAAGCTCTGTACTACTACTACAACTACTATTTCACTTTTCAGTACTTACCAGTTAGCATTTCCCACCCATAGACTTTTGCCTTGAACTTTATGACTTGCAAAGGGCTTTTTCCTCAGACCCGTCTGTCCACAAGCATACCTGGTCCCATGTGTACTTTCCCAATGCTGCACAGAAACTTAACTAGCTTAACCTATGTAGCAGTAAGGGCTTTCCTTTGCAAATCTTCAGCCTGCCTTTTCTCTGCAGTTCTGTAACTTTTTACCCAAGCTGCTGTAACATTGTTTTCCAGAGCTCCCATGCAATGCTTCTCCCATGTTGTTCTCCTGCTATTTTTCCTGCACCTGCAAGTCCCGATTCTCTCGCTGTTGGGGTCTCATGGAAAGTAAAGGTCACTGATGTGAGAATCATCCCTTTGCTCCTTCTTTTTTCCTATGTCCTGTTTTGTGTGGTTTGATTAATATTAGAGAAACTCAAAACTTAGTGAATAACATAGTAGACATTTAAATATGCAGTAAAGAGTACCCAATAATACATATGCAGGAGAGCTTAGCAGACAATCAGCACATAATGCTCATTACTGATTACGCATACTGTAATCCACACTAATATTATCATAAGCAGGAATAACCAATTGAGTGGGTCCCAATGAAAATCATAGAATGTGTAGAGGAAAAAGTGTGGTAAAAGTCAACATTCTCATCACTTTCAGCTTCACCATCTGCTACGCTGGAGAGGACGCACAGGGAACAGGTTACAGGAGTGCTTTTCCTGACTTGTCTTTGGAAAACTTACCCCTTTCACTTTCCTTTTGATTTTTTTTTTATTTTATTTTATTATTTTTCCACAGAAGTAACTGTCAATTAATATTGATGTGTGCCATCAACAATGATCCAACTGACTAAAGCTTTGTGCATGTAAGTCTGTCTCAGCATCTTTTATGCAACACATATTCCACTCATTTCCATCATTATGGAAAACATATAAGCAAAGATTCTGGACTTACTTCAGTAGCAGGGAAACCCCCTGACAGCTGCCCCACACTTGGTCAAGGCCTGGTCTGCAATGGGTGAGGACAGAAAACAGTAAGAGTAGTAAAATTATGTCGTTTATTCTTGCTTTCCATATGCAGACTACAGCACGTTACAGAAGCTGATATCAAAAGTTTGTGCAAAGTGCAGTGCCAGTGCACCTCTCGTGATTTGGCACTTTCATCCCTTGCAGGCATCTGAGCAAACTCTAGCTGATGCTGCGGCCACTGGTGTAGTTTGAGAGTCACACTGCCATCCTACTCCCATCTACTTCTGTAAACATTGCAGGGGACCTAGAAGGCAAACAGAATCTTGACAAGTATCTTAACAATAGGCCCCTAACCCGAGATGAGGGACTTCCACCCTTCAGTTGTCCAGAGATATATTCCAAAGTTATGCTGCTAATTCAATAACTGAAGAAGATCTGACAAAAAACGATGCTTCATAAAAGTTAGAAGATGCATGGATGCAGATTAAGAATTGTGGCCCTAGTGATTTCGTTGGTCCTAATGATTGAGGTACAAAATGTTAGCTGGTCGGCTTATAAGGCATTAGCCTACACTGTAAAAGCTGGAGTCACATACCATGGGTTTGCAAATGTATTTGTTTTATGTGGCAAGGTGTTGGTAGCGGAGGAGAGGGCTGTGGGGCAGCCCCTGGGAGGAGCAGCCAGGGCTACCCTGTGCCAGACATGGCCGCCTCCAGCCGGCTCCAACAAACCCACCACAGGGCAGGGCTGAGACCTGTAGCCAAGATGGTCGCACCTCGAGGAAAACCCACTTAATAAAGGGTAAAAAAAGCTATGCAGCAGCTGTGAGAGAGAAGGCAAAGAAAAATGTGGGAGAAACAGCCCTGCAGACACCAAGGCCAGAGATGAAGGAGGAGGGTGAGGTGTTACAAGTGCCAGAGCAGAGATTCCCCTGAAGCCCAAGAAGAAGACCATGGTGAAGCTGGTTGTTCTCATACAGCCCATGGAGGACCCTGCGCCACAGAACATGGATGTGCCCTGAAGGAAGACAAATCCCATTGGGAGCCCATGCAGCAGCAGATTTTCTGGCAGGAACTGAGGCCCATTGGGGACCCACGCTCTAGCAGTCTGTTCTTAAAAGGCTGTACCCCATAGAAAGGAACCATACTGGAGCAGCTCTCGAAGAACTGCAGAACATGGGAGGGACCCCACACTAGATCATAGGACTGTTGGGAAAGAGTGGAAGAGAAAAAGCATTGTGAACTCACTGCAAGCCCCATTCCCTGTCCCCCCTGTGCTTCTTGAGGTGGGGAGAAGTTAGAGAAGTCAGGAGTGAAGTTAAGCCTGGGAAGAAGGTGGGGGTGGGGATAAATGTTTTTAGTTTTGTCTTTGCTTCTCACCATTCTATTCTAATTTTAATTGGCAATAAATTAAATTAATCTTCCCCAGGTTGAGTCTGGTTTGCCTCTGGGGGTAATTGACGAGTGATCTCCTTATTGACCCATGAGCTCTTCCACCTTATTTTCTCCCTTGTCCTGTTGAGCAGAGGGGCTGAGAGAGTGGCTGGATGGGAGTCTGGCAGACAGCCGAAGTCAAATCCACCCAGGAATCAGAAAAATGTATTTACCCTTTAATGAAGAACCATTCCTTCTCAAGGTAATAACACTGAGCACTCTGATGCAAGGAAATCCTTTAACTACCAGTTGTGTACCAACCACCTAGCATATCATGAGCTGAGAATCTTATGCATGCTGGATAGTTCTTAAATGTTACAGAAGACAGCCACCTTTCTAATCCCAGCTGCAGTAGAGTAGAAAGGTGAATGTCAGAGTTGCAACTTGCAAATGATGAGGACAGTCTTCTGTTCAGTACTTGGTGGCTCTCTCATGTTGATCATCTAACACATGAAATATGAGATGAGCTTTGCACAGATCTCTCAGAAAGTTTCCTTTCCCAGGTTAAAGCTCTTCTTTCATGGTGGTCTTCCTAAAAGGTACAACATAATCTTATATTATCAGTTCTCATTCTTCTCATGAACAAAGAGATTGTGAGTAACAGCATGTGATGAGGCAAGTGACAAGCCTGTCCTGGACTGTTTCCATATGTGCTGCCTACCCTGCATGTTGTAGTCAAACCAGACATAGGTCACTGTGGGTACAAGGGGCTTTCACAAGGATGGAACACTAGGGTCTTTTAGAGATCCCTCCTGCTAGTGTGGTCACCCATGGTGACCACTCAATAGCTCTTGCACCCTGAGATCAAAAAGACAAAATCTGTCTAGTGTCTAACAGGTGTTATTTCCCTTGGTAGAGAGGATGGCTTGGCTGCAGCTCATACATCACACAACACCATCTCATACTACCAAAAAATTATTGTTATGTGATTAGGTAATTTATGCCTTGAAGTGAGATATCACATATGATTTACTGGATCTGGTCATCCAAGTCTATGGCTTCAGTATTACTAATCCTCAGACAGTGGTCTAAAAGAGATTCTGTACCCTTTTGCAGGAGATTGCATTGCAGTTATCCTTTCTAATCAAAGGAAATGATAATGATTTCTAAACATGTTGGCCGTTATTGTTCAAACATGTTATGTACTATGCCAATAAATTGTAAGTCAGACTATCCATTATTCTGTTTATCTGTGTTTTAGAAATTTTTGGAATAAGGAATAATCTGAAGAGAAATTAAATAAATCTAGCCAATAACAACTAGACTTAATGTGTTCTTTACCAGTTAAATGGCTAGAAATATACTTAGTAGGACTTCTATGGGGTAGTCAAATATTGTAGAAAGACCTCTGTGTGTGTGCATTAAAAGAGTAAGGAAAGAAAACTGCAAGTCTCCATTACTACTTGTCGTGTTTTTGGCCAGATTGGCCAATCAGAACGACAGATGGCCCTCCCCCACCTCTCTCGAAAGAGATGAGAGGAAGACATAAGGCAATTTACAAGTTTAGAAAAAGAACTAAACTACTTTAGTTGAAATAATAATAAATAAGGAAATAGTAAATAATAATAGCATAATTAAAATAATAAAAAAATACACAATATATACAAAACTGTATCCGGCTCCCAGGATTATGATCGCATCACCAGCAGACACAGGGAAAGTCCCAGACTAGAGTCAGCGATGGACAGGAGCTGAATTCCGTATCTGGAGTGAGGAATGCTCCTATCAGTCTCAAAGGCAGACGAACAGACAGGGTCCTCCTCGGATGTCGGCCGTTGAAGAAAGAGAGAGCAACTTGCCCCTTTGATCCCTTAGCTTTTATACTGAGCGTAATGCATATGGGATGGAATACCCTGTTGGTAAGTTTTGGGTCGTCCCTGCAGGTGGGACCCCACTATGCTTTTCCGCTTCCAACCCTCTAACAGGGCAAATAGCAAAGTTAGCTGACCTTGGCTGTTAGAGCAATAAGTATAAGCAAAAGCCTCTGTGCATACCATTCCCTGGTATAATCAGGTTTTATCACTCTGAGAGTGAACAGTTTCTGAACAATATGCTGTTAATTTCAGAGTTTAGTCAACTAGAAGAGGTCCAGCTAAAAGTAAAATTACAAAACAGAAAAATTGGTTCTGTTTTACCTCAAACCAGGACATTACTTCATTAAATAACTGAATGCATAGAATTAAAAAAACAGACTGACAAAGACAAGAAGAAGTGGCATTTATATGCAAAATGATGTCTGCATACAAATGTATAGGGCAAGTATGTAGAAAAATTGTCTGTTTCCAGAAAAAAGAACTATCTGAAGAAGTGGGGTTTTTAACAAAAGGAAGAGAAAAAAGTGAAACACTTATTCAATATAACAGTTACTTTATCAAAAGAAGTTGACAATTTCTTTAAAAGCATTTTATTCTGACAAATTTGAATTAAAAAAGAAAGCCCTGTATGTGAAAATTTAGACATTCATTCTCTAAATCATAGGATGTACTCATTTTATTCTCAAATGCCACTACCTCCTTACATTCCACTTCTTTCATAAACCATTTTTCATTTTTCAGTTCCAGGCAGAGTTTCAATCATCTCTGTACTTAAGAAGTATCCTAGTTATGGCAACCTTTAAGGTTGCAGTACACCAAAAGCCACTTCTTCCATCTCCATCCTTTAAATATCTTGGCTATTTCAATTTCTTCGTAAAGTTTGCTTACCTTTGCTGTTTTAGTATATTCTGTCATAGGTTCCCACTTTTTAAATTTGATCAGACTTTGGATTAATTTTTTTTTCAGTCATTCAATTGCAAACTAAGTAACTACTAAAATGAAAACTAATTTGGGTTGGAAGGAGTGTTATTTTTTGGGGGTTGGGTTGTTATTTTTATCTTTTAATGATGCCTTTCCATCAATTTTACTTTCTTAGTTTTCCCTTGGTGGGAAATGGCCTGGGTACATACTTTTGTATCCTTTGTATAGTCTTCCTATTCCAGGTTCAAAAGAATGCAGCATTGTTAAGCATAACCTATCAGTGACAAAAATAATCCTACAGAGACTACAGCAGTGCCTGACAAGTGACTTCTTTTGACCAAATGGGTTATCACAGTCTAAAACACCAAAACATGCCTTCAAAAAAATCTTTGTCACTCTGCTTTCCAATATTTGAATCCCTAAACCAGAAAGTAATGAGAGAGGTCATTCCAGAGATCAACTAGTTGAGGATTACATTTCTTCAGTTGATATGTGGTTATGATACTGGTGATCTGAGGACAGGATCTGTGTTGTGGTAGGGTCAGTGAATGAGGAATGCAATCCTTTGAATAGGGTACTTCACTATGCAGATGTTTAATGCAGATGAAATCTGAAGTTCACCGTCACAAAAAGACAGTGAAGCACATGTGTCCATGAAGATTGAAGGTCTATTCTTCAATTTGACTTTCAGGATTCATTTTATATACAGAATACCATACAGACTGCTTTAATTGTACTGAAAGCTAATACACACCAGAATTACCAGGGGTATGCTGTAGTCATGAGGTTATATCTATATTTGTTGAAAGTAGGCATCTGAACCAATAAACTTTGGCTTTTTGTTCTTGTGATCACACAATAGCATGAAAACTCACTCCTACCAAATTAGTTATCTACTAGTGAATTCAATCTGCCACGAATACCTTGAATAATTTTAATGTAGGTCACCAGCTCATTTTATATCCTACATATCCCTTCATACTTCTCTCCCTACCTCTCTCTCTCTCTTTCTCTCTTTCTCTCTCTCTCTCTCCTGTTTTTGTGTTACTGTTGTACACAGATGTTACATCATGTCATGACAGGTTATGTTTATAGGATAAGCACAAATGGAGCATTAAAAAAATTAGCAAACCCATCTTCAGGAAAACGAAGCTTGATTACATGCTTTCCTTGTTTACTCAGGAAGCTCTGCTAGAGTTCTTGTGCCATGCTTTTCAGGAAAACTTTCAATTTTTAATTTCTTTAAAGATGCTATTTGTTGCCATTCTCCTAAAAAAAATTGCCAATTTTTCTGTTATCTGTTTTTCAGATGTTGCACCATATTTTTGTTTTCATCTGTCTTCTATCTAATTTCTAGTCCTTTTTTGTTATCCTGCCTTCAGAGGTAGTCCTTGAATTTAAATTACAATGGTAATTCTAAGTGCCTTTCTGTAAGATATTATTCTCATGAACTTAGTAAAACTGAACTTTGCAAAGTAATGTTTCCATATGGTGTAAGATCTAAATTTAATAGGCATGTATTTAATAGGTAAAAGAAAAGGTAGAGAAATCATAGATTTTGGTTACAGATACTAATAGGCTTACCTGTGTCTGTTAGAGATTTGATGACCATCTCAGTTAGGTACCTGGAATTTAATCACCAGTTCAAAGTGGAACTCTCCCTTAGCTCTTTTCCCAAATAAGGACAATTCCTTTAATGATCTTGAGTTGAATTTTTTTAAAAAGTAATTGTTGATCATAATAAAATTATCTCTTGGCTATGTTCAAAAGCATTTAAATAACAAAAAGCAGACATACTAAATAGAGAGTATAGAAGAGTCTACAACACTTTGCTATAACATTGCAAGCTTTTTGTATTTATACACATGTATAAATAATTACATATGTGTGTATATATTTGATGAAGGAGGCCCTTTACATAACCGTTACATACATAATGTATGATGCTGTTTATGGAACAGGAATCTTGAAATGGGATTCCTTTATCTGTTTAGAATGCTAACCTGGTGTCCTGGTTTAGGGTGGAGAGAGGATCTTGCTTATACTTGTTGCTGTGGCAACCAGGGTCAGCTGACTCGGTTTTTTACCCTGTGGAGGGGTGGCACCTGTGGGGAGGAGCAGACAGGTCAGGTGACCCAAACTCACCAATAGGGTATTCCACCCCATCTGCTGGCTCAGTATAAAAGCTGAGGGATCAAAGGGGTCAGGTTGGCTTTTCTTCAGTGGGTGCCTCTCCCTCTCCCTCTCCCTCTCCC
>VYZM01001419.1:45551-104282 GCA_013398915.1 Dromas ardeola | reverse complement strand
AAACTGGCAACTATAGAGTCAGCTATACCAGCACTTACATTAGGTAAGCCATATGTCATGTCTTCCCATTACTTCCTTGGGACGAATGCAACAGAATATGTCTTGTTCTTTAATCTAGTGAGAAAAGCCATTTGTGTGCCGCCTCTGAACACTCTGCCCAATTTAAACATAATTTGACAGAGGAATAAAAGTTTCTAAGACATAGAAGGAACAAAAATTTACTGCCAAACAGAGGAGAGAGAACCCATTAGTATCACTACTGAGAAAAAATACTGCTGCATGAGCTTACTAGAAACAAAGAATGTCAAGACATTGGAAACCCCCCAGCTGAAGGAAAAGCTTCTGGCAGAGTTTGTATCTTTTTAGACAGAAGAGATTCCAGTCAGGGGTGGAAAGCAATAGGAAACCCGGCATTATTTGTTCTACTGCTCAAAGAACTAATGGTTTAAACATGTTGTGGACACAGGCACACTATCTACAGCTTGCTTACACACAGCTCTCTTACATTTCATCTCCAGTGTCTTAAATAGTTCAATCTTAAATGTAACCTATATTTGCACATAATTACTGAACATAACAAAATTACTATACAAGAGAAAAAATCCCAGCTATTAAAAAGGAACAGTCATATGGAGAAATTTCAGTAGCCAACTACCAAACCAGTTCATTCCTGTCATTGATGCTACAGAAAATGTTGAAGTATACCGACTTAGAAACCTGACGAGAGGATCAAGTTTAGGAGGCAAAAAGCACAAGAAAGGCGATATGAAGATTGAAAATTGTCTTAATTCCATCTATTTCTTGCTTTCAGCAGTTTCTTTTTTTTCTTAGAGTAAAAAAACCCACCAACCCAAATTATTATTTCCAGGGGGCTTACAGCAAGCTTCCATTTCTACAGGCCTACTTCTGCCCTTGAAATATATATTGTTCACCTTTTAGAATGTGCAGTACTTAAACCATTTAAGAAAAGAATACAGATATTTTAGATGCTGCTTTCTTCACTTTGTGCTTTTTGTGTTCAGAAGAAATGTTTTCTAAATTATACAAGCCATTTCACGGTCCAATGTCCCCAAAGAATAACCCCAATGCTGCTGTTGTTGCTGCTATTGTTATTATTATTACGGACCCCTGGCACAATAAAGCAGGAAGCACATAATACATCTCATCTAATTTCAGGTATTTATTTTTGGGCTAGAAAGGAAGGTCTTTATAGCCAAAACCGGGAATGGGGCATTTTGTAAGGCTATGACTTATTTTAAGCATCTATTTTTAAATGAGATTAGCTGCGCCTCAAAATATGCAGAAATACACGCATTTTTCCTCAGCAGCTGTTAAAGATGCCTGTTGCAATTAGTTAGGTTATAGACATTTTTATTTTAGTCATGTAATGCCAAGTAAGATGAATTCCACCATGCCTGAGCTAGATGAAACTGGGCATTTTCTACAATATAGTAGAGCCAAGCACCACGCAAAGGTAAGGTCTGTAAAGAATATTAAGAGTATAGCTTTCAGAAATTATATCAGAAATAAAATTGCACATGCCACCTGAATTTGGCTCCCTATTAAATTAATCATCTGCCCTACAACAATATTTCTATAGGCAATTTTGCATTGCTCACTAGAGCTTCCCTTGGGCTTAGTCAAACATTTAGCTGCTAGGCAAATAATTATGGTACTATACCTCAATGACAGTTTTGCTTTTGTTCCTCTCCCAGACAAGTGCTTGTAATACAAATACATCAGAAGTTTGGAGAGGGAAGCCATTACTAGAGTGCTTTTAAAACTAAACAAAAGGAAGGAGGGCCGTGTTACAATGAGATAAATCTAAAGTAACTTTGGTTATATATCAACGAGACATGGTTGGGAAGATGTTGCTATAGTGATGCATGAAAACCTGTTTCTTGAATTTGCCAGAGAGCAGAGTGCAGCAGTGCTAAATCAGAAGATGCCAGAGAAATGAGATGGCAAGAGCTGTGAGACACAGTCAAAAACTTTGTAGGGAGATAAAGCTAAGGATCTAGAGTAAGCTGGGTCACAAAGTGACTTCGTGACTGTGACTTCACGACTGACTGAGGCTGCTGAGGACAACAGCCTCTGAAAAGGTTTGCCTGAATATGATGAGTCAAAGATGGATGTCACCTAGAATTGGTCTTTATAGAGTCCTGACAGCAAATTGGTGACCTGTCAGAAAACGATGTATTATTTTTGTACAGATCATCAAACCAGAAATTCCTAGGAAGATCAAGCAATCCGGAAACTCCAGTTTCAGTTACTCAACATGAATAAAAGAGGAGGGGGAAGAGGACTTGGTCAGTAAACTGGTTAAAGGGAAAAATGTTAAAATGAATATTCCCATTTAAGCATTTATCTTTCTAACCATGCTGCTCAGATCTGTTTAAAAAGATATAAAACTTCAATCACAAATATAGATTAGATTGTCAGAACTTTCTATTGTGATGCAAAGAGCTCAGAGAAGAAAAGAATAGGTTCCAGTTCTCTGTATAGATCACTGGGCTATGTGAAGACAGTATAAAATATATTTCTATCATTAAATCATGTCCCTTAAGCATAGGCAACCTGAAGGGCATTCTGTAAAGAATGTCTGATTGTAGCTTTGCTGTCATCAGGAGCTGCCCCAGAACCCTAATTCATAAACAAAAGTATACAACTACACCACAGTGGTCAGTTATTGATACAATAGAAATGGATATATCTTCATACAGATATTGGCTTCCCTACACAGTATCCATGGCATAATCAGTCAGAGATGAATCAGTTAACGAGTGCCTAATTTGTATAACCACAGCCACACAGACTCACGGTGTCCACAAGGTATAAGTCTGTACAAACACAGCTGTCTGGTACTTGTAGAGCTTTATGGTACAAGGTATCTGCTCCCCTTAGTCATTAGGTGAGGTTGTTCAACAGGGAAAAAAATAAATCTACAAATTATTCCAGGGTAAAGAAAATACACCAATCACAAGAAAGATAGAAAGAAGGAAAAAAAAAAGGTAAATAAAGCACTAAGAAAGAAGGGTTCCTTTAAAAGTTTTACTTTTTACTTTACTTTTCTCCTTTCTTTTTTTTTTTTTTTAATCTGTCTTCCTAAACACACTGCAAAAGGAGGTTAATAAGGAGAACCAGAGAAATTGCAAAATGTTAATCATTGTATAGCATAATTAGAACCATTTTAATAAATCCTGTTTCCTCCCTCTTCTTTCTGTTCTTTCCAGGTCCTGCTACCACTTGCTGATTTGTTTGCATGTCTGCAAGAGCTGCAGTCTTTCTTCTTTGGTTCAAAATATTTGACCCTACAGGGTCCCTCATTCAGACAGGGTCCCTGAAGTCAGCACTACTCTATCCTCCTTCCTATAGATCTCTTCATTCCAGCAGGTACCTGAAGCATCTGAAAAAGGAAACCCACTCCTGAACTTGTGTTCAACCTGCTGAGAAAACAAAGACACAGAGAGGGGAAAGAAAAGGGAATCGTCCATCTTTAGACATCTGTTCCATTTTTTCACCCTCTGATTAGCCTCCTTTTGTGCCAAGCCAACTTAGTTAATACGTACCAGGATAAAGTTACCTCAACAGTTTTATTAGAAGTTAAATCTGATGTGAAATGCAGAAATCTTTACCCCAACCATCATGATTCCCCATTTAGCCATGGAGCTCCCTGTCTCCAACCTTAGCATTTCCCAAGTTTTTTGATCCCTACACTATTTGCTAGTCATTAGTCATGGTTTGTATGAACATGTTTTTTGCCAGACTAGAGAAGAAACATAATCTTAAGTGATTCTGCTAGTCAGAATAAATACAGAGAAGATATTATATGTTCTGCTTAAGACACACAACTTCAACTACTCTGATTTGCTGTACCATGTCATAGTCCCAGTACATTCTAGCTCCAGGTTAAAAAGGCAAAGATCTCAAGTAAATCTTGTCTGCCAAATTATTAAAAATACTGTGCCTATAAAATAGATAATAATTGTTCTTTATGCAGTGCATTGGGGCAGCACATCATCTGCTATTCCCTCTGCTATGAAAGATCATCAGAAAAGGCATATCCTGTAAAAATGCCTTAATTTCATAGAGAAAAACTATTTGCAGAAGTGAAACGCATAAGTAAACCCAGCACATAAAATATGCCATTAGAATGTTTTGAATTGACTTCATCAATGCATAAGCTAACCTAATAATTTTACCTAATTAGAAACCCTTTAAAATGCTTCACCTTTACAAGTCTTTTTCAAATGTACTACGATGGACTCCAATCACTAAAATAACTTGCTGAACTCTGCACCCTTCTGCACTCTCTCTGCCACTGTAACTCAATATATTTGCAGAACAACCAAAACCAAGCCCCTAAACTTGCCCCTAGTGATTAGGGACTAAAACAATGCTTTCTCTGACTTCTCATGAGAAAACACACACTTCCCAGCATTATGGACTTGGCTTGCCTGGAGTGTAATTGCTGGTATCCAATGAACTGCAGACAGTTTCCATCTTTCAGTAGTTTCTGTAACTCTTTTTTGCTTCTGTTTTATGTCTACCCCCAAGAAACAAGTTGGAATGGCTGCATTTGCCAGGGCTCAGACTAAGCAGATTGCTGAAGTCACATAGCAGAAAAAATATCTGAAGAATAATGTGTAGTTGCTTTGTTACGAAAAGAGAAGGGGAAGTGAGAGAAGAGACATGAATGTAAAGGCTAGCTAGTGCATATTAAATTTTGATCCTAGTAAAATTCAACTAGGCGTAACTAAGGATGTCTCCAAGCACAGTCTGGAGATTCACGCTGGGTTAATTTAAAGAATTCCAAATTCAAGTCTATGCCCAGCTCTTCTGCAGGAGATCAACCAGATTCTGATTAAAAGAGATTAACCAGATTTTCATTTACAGAAACTGTGGAGGCAAACATGCACTGGCTCTTCAGTCACTGCATTTCATAGCTTTCAATTAATTTCAGTTTAAAGCAGCTCAGCATAAATTAGTTCACCAAGAGCCGGGACACCTTCACTCTACTGGCTGCATGAAGAGGCTGCGAGCTTTCAAGGAAAAGAGCAAAGCAGATAAACAGAAACCCAGTTTGAATCACCAAAGAAAGATGCTGGAGCACTATGTGTGTTTGAAAGTCTTTCTAGATATTAAGTGGTGAGCTTTGTAACTGATTTCAAGGGAATCCAAAAGATTTGTTTGCTGGTTTGGGATTCTGTGGGGGATTCTGTCCCTAGCAAGGAATTAGAGCTGCAGAAGCCGAATGCTTCCTACTTCTACAGTTCCAATGGAGAATATGTAAATAATTTCATGGATTCAGGGTACTACTGAAGTGCTGCTACTAATTGAAATACTTAAGCACATGCCTATATATGTTTCTGAACCATTGTCTGTAACAGAAAAGAAAGACATTGAGCTACCCAAAAAGTTCTTAACAGGGCCGAACAATGTACAACTAGAAGAAAAATATTCGTATTATTCCTCTTCTCCCTCAAAATATCAATCCATGAAAATCAAAGTTGTTCACAAAAAGACTGGCTTTGATTAACCTCTCTACTGAAAATATTGTTAGAGAATAAATGGTGAATTTTAATCTTTTTCCACGGTCTGCCTTAAGTCTGTTAGGTAAATATAACATCTCAATATGATAACAAATGTAAAATAATTTTAAATGTAAAAATTAAAAATACTAAAATGTAAATTTGATTTTTTTTTTCAAATTGAAAAGCCTAGGCTCAATTATTCTGCAAAACTTTGTTAGAATTTTGACTTTTTGTCCTGATTCAAAATAAAATAACCTCAACACATTTTCAGAGGATAAGAAAATTTGTTATTGCTTGCTTAAAGAGCAACTGTTCAGTATTTATTGGTGGAGAACATATACAGAATAGGATTCACAGAATAACTTTAGCTAATACTTTCTCCTGTCAATCACACTCTAGAATTTGATTAATCTCATTTTAAAGTAGACACTTAAAATATGTCAGATGCAGCCTAAATTTTCCTCTAAGAGAGCAAGGAGTTTAAATGAAACTAACGGTAGGCTAAAAGTAAAATAATGACAGTTCATTAGACACAAAACCATATATATTTTTTATAGTAATCATACATATTTCTATATTAATATATCCACAAACGAATTGGATATATAATACTTGTTCTATGTACATACCAGCAATAACATATTACAGCACTTTAAAGTCTTGCAACATTCACAGTGCAGCCAGACAGGTTACTGTGATCACTATGTCCAAAGACTCGATCTGAATCCCATTGATACATTGGATCATCATACAGTTTATATAGAAAGATTTCTTTGGAAATTGAAGTGCCACAAGTGTCAGTTCCATAAAAAGTATATCTTCTAATTAACACAGTTCTGTTCTCATTACAAGTCAGAATTGACAGTGGTTTCTTTCCAGAAATACTTTGTCTCACTGAATGTCAACAGGAGCAAGGCATTCATCACAGAATCTGCTCAAAACAATTCCTAAACAGACTCTACCCTCTGAGCCTACATGCATTATTGGGGGGAAAAAAAACAACAACAAAACAAGACATCTAAAAATGATTAAATTGAGCATTTTAAAGGATCAGGACACAGTACAAATAATAACCTGAAGCTATGCTGAATGCATCTGATTTTGGCCAGTAGTTGAGTTTAAGTAGTCACCAACAGGCTGGTGTTTGGCAGGCAGACCGCTAAGAAACTCCTGTGCAGCAGGCACATGCATAAGTTGGTGGTGTACTGAATTCATGAGGTGACAGCTAACGAAGCAGATGAAAGACTTTATTTTGCTCTGTCACTGTTTCTAAGGTGATAAACAGAAAAAAAAAAGTGTGCCACCTGTCTCTTGGTTGGTATTGCTTTATTTCCTAGACACTTATCAGGGATGATTTTAAACTAATCAGCAGGTAGCAATCACTGCTGATCGCCTTTATTTGAAAGTAATAAAGGAGAAGGAAGAGAGTAAAATGTTTGGGAGTTTACCCTGCCTTCTGGAAAACTAACTCATATAAACAGATTCAAGAGAAGCAGGACAAAAGCAAAACCAAGGGGATGGACAGGAGAGGAAGCATTTGAAGGGGGACAATTGACAGCTACTGACCATGATGTCTCACTAGACCCAGAAAAGGGAAG
This sequence comes from Dromas ardeola, assembly GCA_013398915.1. NCBI lineage: Eukaryota > Metazoa > Chordata > Aves > Charadriiformes > Dromadidae > Dromas > Dromas ardeola. The sequence continues at coordinate 97,150 of VYZM01001419.1, read as the reverse complement.
GTACCAGGAGGTAGAGCTGTCTGTAGACTGATCTATTAGCAGCACTTTGTTCTCAGAAGTCTTTTTTCTTTTTGTAGAGGTAAGTACTTATTTTGAAATGATGCTTTATATTATTGCATATTGGATAAATAATGACCACTGCTTCTCAACAGAAAAAAATGTCAGAGCCGACAAATTTGTTAGTTCCAGTGAATAACCACTAGTGGCAAAACACAGTATGTTTTTGCTCAGGTCCCAGTGCACAGGAACATAACCAACTGGCTCCTGTTCCACAAAAGGTGAAGAGAGACCTGCCACTTAAGGGTAGGATGCATATAATCTAATTTTATCATGGAAAACCACATATATTTAATTTAAGCTAGCTATCTCGGCACAACGAATGGAAAGAATTGCATCTTCAGTAACTGCAGGTACAGCTGATATGAACAGCTGGATTACCCTCTGGAAAGATCTGGCTCACTCCACTGAATGTAATGGGAGAGGGTTCAACCCACCAGCCTAGATAGCTAAGTAAAGTCCAATGACGTGATTTTCCTGTGTACACAAAGGAGAGTCCCGAGAAAACCTGAAGATACGACTAGTCCTGAACTGTAATACAGTAAACTTGTAAATTCAAACACTTTAAAAGTAATCTTTCAAATATTTAAAAATAACAACAAAATGTATATCTGGATTAGAAAAATTATTCTCTTATTATAAAGTTATTTCCATGTTATTGTTAAACTAATTAGCACTTTGTCTCGTCACAAACTAACTTCGCAACAGAAAAATAATTTAAACTTCCTTGTGAGTAGTGACAGACAAAACCCAAACCTACCACTCAAGCTGTCACGTCTATCATTAAACAATGCCCATATTACCTAAAGCAGAATACCTTTTTTCCCTAAGGATCCACACCCTGCACCTCCCTCTGAAGGAAAAAAAACACCACCTGGATTAGTAAGGCTTCATGCATGCATGGCCTGCAGCAGTAAGTAAATTTATTAGATCTCTGGCAACACATTCTTAAAATAAACTTAATAAGTCTTCAGGTCTCTGCTTACTCATTTGTTTTGTGGCGCCAGACAACTTCTCCCAAAAAACAGGCTCCAGCTGAATTGAAGCAGGCTTTATATCCTTGTCTCATGGAATAACGGGTTTAGCTCTACTTGCTTCGTTACTACCCCATCTCGGACTTTCTTGTGGTTTATACCTTTAAAGCAGTGCTACACACATATTAGTTCATAGGAAAACCACTGTCATTTAAAGCCTCATCAGACAAAGCATTGAATTTGAGGGTCATGGGGTATCCACAGCCTCAGTCTTGAAACTAACGAGTAATAACAGAAGAAAAGCATATTGCGACCTCACAAATGGAAGACATTCCAATAGAACAGGAGCCAGGAGAAATATACTTACAATAAAAATATTATCTTGCTTAATATTGTACTATTTTAAGAAATTCCTTTATTCTGGGAAAAAAGTACACCAATTTCCCTTTCTTTAAATCATATTTTAATTTAGAGCCCATTACTGCAAAGTCCCTTATACATGCCTAATATTTCAGTGCTTGCAATATCACTCCCCTGCTTAAAACCAGAGCAGACGAGTGGGTGCCATCTGAAATTAATGCCTCTATTTTTTTCATAATGAATTTGAAATTGGTATTTGTGTCAAATTGGCAAATTTCTCTTGAAGAAGCAGTTGAACTTTTTCACTCTAACTGCTGAATGCTGTCTTTGCAAAAAATTCCCCTCCATTGCAGATGACAATCCAGGCTCATAAATCTCACATTTTACAGCCTAAAGAGGAAAATGTATGCAAAAGGAATTAAAGAGGTTGGTGTTATTTGCAAAACCTACTCTAAACAAAATGGAACAGCTTTTCCATTTTATCAGCTGTACGTCTTGCTGTAACTGACTGACCAACTATAGGAAAACTATTCTTTTAACTCCATGCCCGAGTGATTGAACTGTTTTTCTTCATTAAGAATTCACTTCCACGGACTTGAATTTTGGTTCCTCTTCTGTTCTGGCAATGCAACAAATAAAATGCCCGACTGACTGAAGGAGAACAAATGTCAGGCTGCTTCATTTAACATTTACTTTTAATTCATTTCAGAGTAATTGTACCAGGTAATCTCAAATACTTAACTTTTAATATTATTTGACCAGAGAAACTCCTTTGCGGTGCTTTTGATCCTTTTTAAGCTATGCCAAACCTATAACCTTCTGCAGGTGATTTAGTCCTGCTCAGGAAGGGCAGAGTAAAAAATTGAAAACATACAAAATTGTTTATATAGACAAGGGCAAAAAAGGGCTTGTTTTTAAATCATGGTAATTTTGCCTTAAGACAAGCCTTGTAAAGAAGTATTCAAAGATATTAGTTCCGCTGGGGAAAGAAATATTTTTGCATTAACGTGTTTTTTTTTTATATCATGACAAGTTTTTCAGTTTTACTTAAGGCATATCCTATGGAACATAGCTGTATATTTCTAAGCCAGCAATTAAATTATATCCCTGTATTCTTATTTTATCTCAAATTCCTCTGTTCCTAATGCTGCAATCACAATGTATATTGCAACATGAAAACATAAATAAATTGGGAGAAGCCAAAAATTCCTTAGAAGATTCAAGTTAAGATGTGAGAAATCTGTTTAAATATCAAAATTATGTACAGGAAAGTACTTCTGAAACGAAGAGCAGAATTGAAACTCCAGAATAATAAGACCACTGTGAGTTTCCCAAGAGAGATGCTCAACAGACATAAAACAGAGGGACAGGGGACAGAAGTGACTATGAAATCACGACAGCTCAACCTTGATAGTATGTTGCTTCCAACACATTATTTCTCTCTCCCTCTTTCTGTTTAGATACGCATGTAATCTTCACTTATGCTTTGAGATAAGCAGTTAAATGAAAGTAAAATTGTCAGTAGAAAAATTGCATCTTTAATATTATGTTTTTAACATACAACAGATTTTAACAACTGATTTATTTATGTACGGCTCACATGTTACTCATCTTGAAAAGAGATTACTGTTTTAGATATTATTCCCTGTCTTAATGTACTAACAGAATACTGCAATGTCTTGATAAGTGAAGAGGCATATTTACATAAAAATCCCTTTATTTATAATAGGTTTGGCAAGATTCTTTCCGAAAATTACATATTGACCTTCAAATACCAAAGTGTGTTTTTTGACATGCCAAGTTTAAGTTTATTTGGCATCACTCAGGCTTTTGAAAAATCCTTGATCAAGATTTCCATGACCGTTCTCCCACATGCATTCAGAAATTAAAATCCTTCAGCTTCCTCCCAAGGGCCCGGGAGGCAATGTTTTCATCAACTCAAGTCCAGCTCCCACTGAATCTGCTGGCTATTGCATAAAGGCAGGTGGAGGCCTGGGCATCTGCGGTCTCAAGTTTACATTTTTTTGCCTTGGATTTTGTGCAGAAACGAGTGGAGGTGCATCCACAGCAATTTTAACATGCCAACTAGCACGAATGTTTCTCAGTTTTAAAGAAAGGTGTTTCCCACCCTTTTTACGAAAGGTTGCTGCATAGTGCTCGCCTGTCGGGACACGACCTCATCCTCCCACGTGTTGCCCGCCGCAGCTGATAACATCGCTGACACACACACCAGAGCAGTTCCCCGGGCTCCACCACAACTGGAGGCGTTTGGGACGTCGCCGGGAAAACTCCTCTCGCCTCAGCCCGCAGCAATCCCAACGATGTTGATGACACGGTGCCGAGCTGTCATTGCCTACCTCCTCCTTTTGGCTGGGGGTGTTAAACTTGTTATTTTTAACTGAATTAATGGCTGTTCAAAATATTTATTTTCTTTCCCCTACTAAATCTGACAGGGCTCTTACTACCTGTTAGGATCCCTGCTCCTTGTAGGACGCAGCGACATGCTGGAGACTGAGGCCCATGGGTTCGGGAGGCCCATTCCAGGAACGCCAGAGAAGCCCCAAGGACTGTAAGGCCATAAAGAACAGTGGATACAGCAGAGGTGGGTGCACAAGGCAGAGGTGACAAGGTGACTAAGCTCAACAGTTGCTCAGTGAGATTAATAGGACATCCCAGATCGAATCAGCCTGGGCATCCCTCCTGACAGATAAGTACAGATGGCTACTGAAATCCTTCTAGCTAATGACTGCCATTGAGCTACCTGTGAAAGTCTCATTGTTTAGGAAGATGAAGTCTCCCCTGGGATGTCTTGCAAGGATACTTCTTTCGCTTCTTACCTTAATTATAGAAGAAAATTAAGGACTTACTTAGCAGGATTGATTAATGAGAAGTGCATAAGAGTTAGATGCATAAATTACGCTGACTGGATTTTTTTTTGTGTTCTATAGGACTGAACAGGTGTGGATGTCAATTGACTTAACATCAGAAGATGGGATGGCAGAAGTATTAGTCTTCACATGGATGACTATGCAATATACAAAATGTCACTGATCGCTGGGCCATTGTTTGAAACCTCTGGAAAGACGTCCATTTGAGCCCATCCATGAAAGCTGAGCGACCAGTTACATTTGCACATGTAACTTTAGTCGTACAAATGCCCATAAACTTGCTAAACCAGATCCTTAACTTCCTACTTGCTAAAGGCTTGTCTGTGCTAGAGAAACTTTCCTGCTTTAACCTTGGTCTACTGGTCAGTCCTATCTTGCCACTTGGAAGGCTGAACTCTAGCATTAAGCTTTCTAAATAAGTACCTACTGTGTTACCTATTTAAGAAAATAATTTGTCTATTTACACCTCAGTCTCTTGCCTTTTCAAAGAGGGAAAATATTACTAATCTTGTTTGTAAAGTCCAACGGATAAAAATGGTATTAGATCTCAATACATAAAACCTGGCCTTTATTTTAAATTGCAGTTCTGTCCCTCTCTCTGCCCCAGGCTAGCAAGTGCAGTTATATCAGCTAAAAGTGCTTATCAGTTCAGGTTATTGACAGGAGTAGTTCCGCCTATTCTTGTATAACCATTTACCTTTTAATTATTCCAGTTATTCTTCAGGTATCTTTCTAATCAGAAGAGAGGGGAATACAGTAATAGAGTAACCTTACTGTCTCTCACCTTGCTTTTAAGGTTCTCTAGTCCAAAATCACCCAGTCTTCTCCAGCAAGTTTCACACCAGGAATGATCTGGGATCTCTCTTCTGCTGTTTAACTCTATAGGAAATCTAACTGAAAAGGATCTTCCAGATCACTGCTTCCTGTCCCCTATTGTGACAGAAAGCCTTATTGCTATTCCACATCAAAAACTCATTAATGTCCACCTACAAAGCAGAAGCTTCTTGCCCTTCTCTCCACCTCCTATGGTGAAACCCTTCAAAAACTGTTGACTAGAACTGGGCACTGCAGTCCAGAGGAGGTCTCACAATAAGTCTTTTTTAAGCACTTTGACTTAAACATTTCAAGAGAACATATTCTGACCTTGAAAAGTCTTTTTACAAACATATTCCTAACCCTTTGAATGTGATTCTGATGTCATGTTATCAAATTCACATATGTTATAGATTCCCTAGTTGCTGAAATATGAGCAATAGCTCTGTTCTTCACCTCTTCACATACTTACTGAATAGCTTCTTGGAAGGATAGTGAGCCTCATACAGTCTAACATAACCATGGGAAAGCACTCTCTTTTCACTTTCTAGTTAATGAGCAACTTTCAGGATAAGTTTGATAAAAGTCCTTATGTTAAAGAACATGGGAGGTAACTGAAATGAAACTTGAGAGGGTACTGCCTCAAAAACTACTTGTTGAATGCAGACACGTTTGCTCTATACTGTAGTCTCCTTGTTCCTTTATTGATAAATATTTCAATCTACAATCACCAAGATACTTTAATGTGCACATGAACATGGGGGCAAGACACAGTACATGCATCCTGTTAGAGCCAATGCAAATGAGCTCCAGTTGAACTGGTACATCTCCATGGCACAAATGGCAATGCCACAAGGCTCAGCCCTGCCAGAGTCAAAGCTTTACCAGTCTGACACTCTGATAAGCCTATTCAGCCCTGCTGACTGCTGTTTCCTGAGCTAGTTCGTTAAGCTCTGTCTTGAGTAGCTCAGTAAGGGACCATGTTGCTCTGTAGATGGAAAAAGGTTTATTTTTGGCGAGTGGGAAATAAATGAGGAGGATTCATGTTATCTTGTGTTCTCTCAGTGTTTTTCCACAGTGCACTCTACAGGTTGTTGGATACACCTGTCTCTTTCTACCCATTTGTGGCCATAGATACCATTTTCTCTCTGGTCTGTGATGACACGTCCTTCTTGTAGTAAATACAGTAACTGCTTAAACAGAGATCTAATACAGGCCAAGTCTTCCAACCTTTATTTTGGTTTCCTTAATGTTATTCAACAACTACAGAAAAGGAGGGGTGCCAGCAATATGTGTCAGACAAATTTCACAGCCAGTTTTCACACCAGTGTCCTCACAGGGCATCGCTTTCTCTGAGTTACATTTTGATAAGCAGAAGAACAGCAGTTACTTAAATGTATTGGAGAACAGGATGGCAAACCTCGTGGCATGAAAGTGGTCCTGCAGTTCCATTCAGAATATGGTTAAACTTTTTCCTCCGAAGAGATCTTGGAGCAGAGACACTCAAAAATTGCTGGAGAATGAGATTTGGACAGTATACTGTATGGGAAAATTATAACCTTTTAGGTTAATTCTTTGCTCCCTTACCAAGTATGCAACAAGATCTGAATAAAAGAAATGTTATGTAGAAGTGCATGGAAGTTCTGCGTAACAGCATATTGATTTGCACTACACATAAGTATTTCTCATAGATAGACAGATATATAATGCTGGAAATATTCCAGAATAACATTTAAAGTGTGAGCGTATCCATTTATGGCAATACTATATTTCAATTTCAAAGTAAACATGTGGTGTCTTCTTATATCCTATAGTGCTGAGCGAAGATGGCTTTATAACACTGGCTTTCTGTTGTCTGAGTACTAAAATACTGACTATAAAAGTCTTCTTCGAGAAAAAGCCTAGAATATCTAGAGAAGAGTATCATGTAGACATAACGTATGAAGCCAGACTTGGTCTGGACAAGTCCCTGGGCAGACAGACTGGAATATACCAGCAGGGAAGTCCTTGGGTGATTGGGTGATTCTGCCGTCTATGCTGTCCTGTAAGCTAAAAGAGATGGTGAAAAGCAGATCCCTGATGGTGGAATCAGGGATCAGTGACAAAATAATTAAGGAATTTCATTAAACATATTGATTTGGCACATCAGGCATTTTTAATGAGTTCTGAAATAGATTTGTTTGTTTGTTTGTTTTAACTAGATAGCTATTTAATATTCATCATCTGGCAAGCAGGAAGGTTGACTTCATTTTAGCAAAGGAAAATCACTGTGCATTTCAGATCTAACCAAATCTTCAAAGAAATGTTTTTTTCTGCTCAGTGTTTACCAAAAATGGCATAGTTTGATGTTACACAGAAAATAATTTCATCTCACTGATGATCCTACCTGCCGCTTTTCAATATAAAACAACTACTCTGCAAGGAACTATTAAAACCGTTCACCTCTTTTGTGCACACACTGTACCATGCTTACAGTTTTAATACTCACTCTCTTTAGAACTTTTTAATATCTCACATATTTGATTTCCTTTCAGACTGACTCTAAATTTTACTTTCCTCCATAATTCTAACTGTCTTAGTGTTGATCTGATAGAGTTGATTTGGACTTGATTTAAAATGCAGCTTCCTCAGTAGCTTTCAACAGTATGCCAGAAGATCATTTTTTCAGAGCAGTAAATCACAATAAAATGTGACACAAGAAAGGAGTGTTAGGGGTGAAAAGAAAACCATTTAAAATAACAGAATAAGTTTGAACAGGAATTAAAATAGGTGTTTCCTATATCAGTTTTGGTATCAAAAGAAAAGAAGGAGGAACAGCTAATACACTTTTGCCAAATCTAAATTTCTGCCTACACCAAATCAAATTTGATGGTAAAATATGTCCCTTCACTTAGTGTTCTAGCAAACCCACTATTTGCAAAATAAAAAAAAAACCAACCAAACAACTCATATTAATACAAATAGTGCAAAACTTACTGTGAATTATTCCTATGAATTCTGGAATGGTCTCTGCAATCTAATATTTAATGTTTTGGATAAGAATTTTTTTGTCTGTGGTTGGCACACAAGTGAACACTTATAATCACCTATAAAGTCAGTAGTAGCCAAGAATCCTGCAGAAATTTTGTAAAAAAGTTTTAAAGAAAGAATCATAATGTAGCATGATGGAAAAAGAACTAAGTCTGATATGATGGTTAGATAAAAGGAAACACACTTTAACAATGTTTTGAATGCTATGCCATTGATACAATCTAAAGATATTTTTATAAGGTATATACACAAACCTAAAGTATTTCTGAAATCAAAATTATTATAATTAAAAAAAAAAAGTTATTATCAGTTTTCCCAAAACAGTATAAGATCTCTGAAACAAAACATAAATAACAGTGGATATTTAAGTACGCAGCATATATCAATGAAAAGACATGACCAATGAGTACAATGTGTAAAAGATATTACTCAGTTTTATAACTTCAGTACCCATAAGATCTTTTATCATCTCCTCCCATAAAACAAGAATCTTTCAAGGTAAAATTTGAAGTCTAGATAGCAGGTTTTATGTGTTAAGTATACTGAATTCAGCATGGCAAAATGATCAGCTCCTCATAATGGGAAAAATATTTTGCATCCTTTTATACCTCTCAGGAGCTATGCCCAAACATTTAATCCCCCTCTTCACCATGAAGACACAACACAAGTGACAGGCAGCGGGAAGCATAGTGTCAGGGGATTTGCTTGAGTACTCTTCCCTTTGCTGCAGAATTTGATCTCAGAAATGTTTAGGAAAGTTATATTTGAGTCAATACAGAAAAAGTTTTGACACTTTACAGTCAAGAAATTTAGAGTATTCGGGTCAATAAGAGAACAGTATGTGAAAACTTCCATTATCTCCCTATGAAATCTAAATGGTGTGTCAAGCAAACAGCTTAGAGTACTTAGAGCTCTTTCAGAGACATACTCAACAAGGTATAAATCTTTTGACTGTAGAAAGTATAATATTTATATGCTTTAACCTTTGCCAGGATATTACTATTAACAGGAGATGAAAAATTACAAACATTTATGTTTTAGAGAATATAATTTCTACAGTTCCCTCCATTCTGGTCTTTCGGCACAATATTTCAAACACCAACAGTGAACTCAAGTTCTGCATTCATTTCTGTGGTTTGAATCTGCCCAACAGGCAGTGTGAAGTGCAAATATCAGCACTATGACTACTAATGTTAACACCAATGTATTAAGGATGATTTGTGTGGAATATAGAGAATATTATTGATACTAAAGAATTTTACAGTTGATATGTACAAATGATTGACATTAAATTTTTTGACCATGCAGATTTACAGTTTCCATTTAAGTTTTGGGAAGAATCTGGATTTCTTCCCAACAGCTATGTATCCTATATTTTTAAGAAGCCACATGCATTTCACCTGCTGAACTTAATCTAGCTTTTTTTGTACATTGTTAGATTTATAAAGAAAATACATTACTTTCATGGAATACTCTTTAATACGAGATCCAACAGATGTGGGATATAAATATGTCCCTACACTGCAAGTCTCTTTCTCTGTCTTTCTCTCTGTATATATCTTAAACAAGAGAATTACATATGTGTATTTAAGTCCCTATAGATACACACACATACACAGAGACTAACATAGAAATGCACAGGGCCTGAACACTTAGTTCATTGAGTACACTGCATTCACTCCGTATTCAAAATCAGTCTCACTCTGCAGCTTAACTGAAGCAAATGGAGAATGACTGTTCAATAAGATGAAGACCTCCATATTTTTTTGCTGCTCTGCCACCACAGAATGGATATCTATACCAGATGCTCACCAATGAGATTCACTTCATATCAGCAACATAAATGTGAATAAACATGCTCACAGTACCACACCCACGCAAATATATAATTTTTTTAATGCTCACACTATGCATCGGGGTGTATTTTTTGTCTTACAGAAAATTCAAGTCTTTATTCAGATTGGAAGAACCTATATAAAAGGCTGAGGATTAATTCTCTTTAGCTGTCTGAAATAAATCGATAATATGGATGATAATAATACTATTATGGATAATAATAATATGGATAATAACAATATTTCACTGTATGAAGCAAGGTGAAATATATTGCAGATCTCCAAGAGTCATGTTTTACATATTAATGGTTCCATTCTACCTGCCTCCCACTACAATCCCCATAGGGAGTGATTCCAAGAGTGATTCCCCATGAACCTTATCCAGAACCGCAGCAGACTCCCACACTCCACACACGGGAAATCAGTTCCTACAGTTTCTCAAGACACACAATTAAAACTTCCCATTCTGCCACTAAATCGAGACCAAGCACACAGTTCTTGAGTGAAAAAGGTATACTGTTCCCTTCCCAAGACAGCAATGTCAGGCAATCTCTCCTACCTTCAATAATACAGTTTTAGTTGCTGTAACACACTGAGCGGTCATCTCCCATTACTCAGACTTTCACCTGGAGAATGTCAAGGCTTTGGGCTGGACACTATTAAGCCCCTGCTGGTTCCACACAGCTTGACTCATTAGAAACACCCGAATAAGTAAAGAGATTGTGGAGAGCAATGTCCTGGTAAAAAATGTGATCGTTATCCTAAGCAGAAAACTCTTTTTGGTGCCTATGGCATTCCCTTATCTGTTCTCTCCGCTGAATTTATATACTCATGCAACCCGTTAGATGAATGACAACACTCATGCCTCACCACAGAGGGCTTCACTGGGGGAGTATATGTAGCTCATAGTTGTAACCACAGCCCAAATCCTTGCCCTTTTACAAATGATCTAGACTGTAAACCTGCTGCTCTAGTAACTGCAGGTCCTTAAATATTCTTGCCAGCAGCAGCTGGAAGCTTTCTTCCACTTTCTCTCCAGGACTCTCTGTGTCAGGAGACATTACTGCATTGAATTACATCATGCTATATTAGACAGGTTTTTTTGAAAAGCCTTTATTGGGATTCATTTCATCTAACTTTGGATACTGTAGATGTCTGTATCCTAAGTTAGTTATCCTAAGCATCCATTATAGACAGTGAAAGTCTAGTCAGTGGATTAGGATTCTGTTGCCTAAAGATAGGTATTCAGGGCCACTTGAGATGCTTTAAGGTATCTGGGACATCTGCAGAGGGCTGGCAAATATAAACCAGGATTGACAGGAAATCCATGCCTTTCTGTGGGGTTGGACAGAGGTCAGGCAGGTTGGCTGGAGCCTCTCCCACTGCACTCAGTCCTATGCTGAGGGAACTCAAACCTGCCCAATGGTGTCTTGAAACCTATTCAGCTCATCCTAAAGAAGGCACCTACATCAGCTGAATAGTTTTCTTAATTCCCAACTGCACCATCTAGATCTTCTAGGCCAAAATGGGACCTTAGACAACTAGACACTTTCAGAAACCTGCATTTAGACATCTAACTCTGTGTGTCTTCAATCTAGCACAAACTCCCACACATAACATTTAAACATTCTTTTTTTCGGGGAGGGGAGTGTGCAGATTGAAAAACAAATCTCATGTTACATGGCAGCTGACTCTACTGCTAAGAGAGCGATTTGCAAGCCCTACCTCTTGGCACTATATCTTTGAGATGAATGTGTGAATGTTTGCCTGTGTCAAGCAGGCAGCCTGAAGCAATATGCAAACAGGGTAGGACAGGAACATATCACTGAGAGCAGGGAAGTGAAGGTGGTAGTATCCATTTTAGTGTTGGTCTCAGATTGGCTTAAACTGACTGAAAATGCATCCCCAAGTCATGGCTTCATCTATGCATTCAGCAAGTACAGACTAAGCACGGCTAAAGAAATCAGGAAGTCCCTGTTCCCCCACAGGCTCTCGGTCCCAGTCTCTGCTCTGTCCCCTCCCCAGAGCTGGCACAAGTGGTTGTGTGGCCATGTAAGGAACCGCTCTCAGGAACTAATCTGTAGTAGAACTAAATGCAGAAAGAAATTGTGTCATTTTAATTTGGGTGATTTCCCTGACCCAGAGTTCACGGCACAGCAGTAAGAATGCTTGTGCCAGCACAAGGGAGGCAGCCGCGCAGTGGCACATATCGGGGTGGAGAGAGAGCAGGACTGCTGTGTTTGGCCGCAATGCTGTCTCTTGATGCTAGAAGTAAGACCTTATGCTCATTCCTTGCTGGTACAAATCAGTGTGTTAAAGTGTAAAACTGGCCACTATTCCGAAAAGTGGGTTTTCCATGTTATTTCCACTAAGAAACAACTTCATGCCGGAGTCTTATACCTAATGTAGAGCGTACCCGAGGAACACCCACTTTGATGAGGGCACGAATCACATCATTTTTGACGACATGAAAATGATTCCTGATAGAAGGCAGGAGTTGTTGTGGCAACCATTTAAAGAGGTCATAAAGGTTCCAGCCTTACAATGCTTCCCAAGAAAAACAAAAGCCTATGGACACCCAAGCTTTCTGTTAAGGCTTCTTTCCACCAGACCCACTGGCCAGGACACTACCATGATTGAAGGGCAGAGCTTTCTGTAATGTTGGAACCTGCTCCTTTTGATCATTTGTGAGGCACTACCTTGCATTGAACTGCCTTAGCCCAACAGCCACCCACTTTAGAGGTAAGAAGTCACTCCACAAAACAGAGATTTGATGTCCTAACAGGAAAAGCACACCAAAAAAATCTAACCCTTTAAAAATTAATTCCCTTAAACTCATACTTTACATATACACTCACAGATACCTAGCTCCAACACACAGACACATAGCATTTATAGCACCCACAATAATGAATTATAAAGTGAATGTATGATTTAAAAAAGAAATTAAATGAACAGGAGCCTAGTTCACTTGCTTTCCAGAAGATAAAAAAAAAAAAAGAAATTCTGTGATTAATAGGGTATTACTTGTAACAATGTGCTAAATACAAAAATCTAGATCAGTATTTGGAAATAAAAAATATGCTTTTTTTTCTGGTTTGGCAGCCCTCATTAGCTTGAGAAATGTGTTAAGAGAGTCACTTCTGCCTGTATCCATAATTGTATTCTATTTATTAAACCATTCAACATCTTGAGCTCTCAAAAAATCGAGATCTGTGTATTAGTGAGTGCCCCTTCCATAAATACTAACTCTGCAAACACTTACATGAGTGACTTTTTTCAGCCTAATACTCTTGTGGATATTAAAGCTATTCATATAGATAACTATGTGAATTATTGAGCCAGTAACAGCTATTTGCTGGAAAATCCTTTTTTCGTTGCTTACTTACATATTAGAGAATAAACAGATCTCTCTGACTGTGACAGACATAAGGGCAAAAGCAGTGAAGAAACCACTCTAAGTAAGATGAATCTGAACAATGCGTTCTTTAGTTTTCTTTGTTCCTCTTGGTCATGTTACAGTAAACGTAACTAACACACACACACACAAAATAAACTTCACATTAACCTCTGGCACCAATTAAACTATCTCAGCATTTCATGTTTGTTCAAGTTAGTTTTAAATGCACTGATGTTTTAATAGTACATGACAGTGCATGCAAGAGAATCACCATATTTTCTTGCACGAAGGTCATGGAGGGTATGGAAAGAACTTCAGATCTGACTCAATTTCACTGTTTTTTAGATTAATCTGAGTCTACAATGAAGCAAGGCTTGCTTCCTGCTTACACAGTGATGGTAGGAGAACATAAAAATCCATGTTTAAAACATGTACAATTTGCACACAAAGATGATGGTAATCATTCCAGACAAGTAGAAAAATAGGTCTGTGAATGAAAAAAAAAAAAAAGCAATAAAATTGAAGGAGATTTATTCATGCACTACATAAGGGGTCCCAGCATGACATTTTCGTGCCTCACTATAAGAAACATAATAATCAACACCTAGACTTTATTATTTTATCATCTCACTGGCTGTTTTAGTTGCAAGAACTTTACAAGGTATTTATCAGTTTCTCTATTCACTAGTTATAGATAAATTTATGAAGCCTGCATAGTAGTTTCCAGTACCATTTTTTGCTTTTGGTTTCTTTCACACATACTAAAATAAACTAGTTTGTGTTTTTAAGTACAAGAAACCCTGTAAAAAAAATTCTGGTTTATATTAAAATATCCAAATATTAAATATAAAATACAATTAGCTAACAATGCCACGCACAGAAGGCTTGTTTTTGTTCCCTTTCTACTTTAAATGGGGAATTTTCTACTTGTTTTTGGCAAACGTCAGACCACACAAATAGACCTTGTCTCATACAACAGCCTTGTGATGTGAGTACAACAGTAGCAATCTCAGATGCCCCCCAAACAAGGATGGAGGGAGAATGAAAAAACCTTGCTTCCAGCAGCCCAAGTGCTGAAGTCTCATGTAATTAACATCATATCCATCAAGCGGGTAGGATCTCAATATAACACTGTATGCAAAGTACAGCTTTCAAAATCAGCATCACATATGTGTTAACCTAAAGGCACAAAGAAGTTGTGAGTTTTTTGCTGTAGTGACATTATGTGTTTTCAGGATTAGCAGTACTGAGTAACAAGGCTTTACTTTGCTGTCTCATCAGCATTTTCTAATTTGTTTAATGTATTTTCAAGCAGAATTTCACAGTCTATATTACAAAGTCATTCCTATCGTCAAGAAGGGTAAGAAGGAGGATGTGGAGAACTACAGGCAGGTCAACCTCTCTTTAATCATTAGGAAGGTGATGGAACTGGAAATAATCCTGGAAACTGTTTCCAAACACATGAATGACAAGATGACAGGGAGGAGTAAGTATGGATTTATGAAGATGAAATCATGCCTGATGAATTATGGACTTAGATAAGTGGGCAGTGTGATGGATTGAAAACTGGGTGAATGACTGGGTTTAAAGTTGTGATCCAGCATGAAGTCTGTCTGGAGGCCAGTCACTAATGGTATACCCTAAGGGTACACTCATACTGGGCCAATACAGTTTAACCTGGATGATTAAAGACCTGGGTGCTGGGACAGAGCGTACCCTCAGCAAGTTGGTAGATGATACCAAACTGGGAGGAGTGTCAGATACACCAGATGGTTGTGCTGCCATTCAGAGAGACTTTGACAGGCTAGAGAAATGGGCTGACAGAAAGCAAATAAAGTTCAACCAAGTCCTGCACCTGGGGAGGAATAACCCCATGCAAAAGTACAGATTGAGGGCTGACTGCCTGTAAAGCAGTTTTCCAAAAAAGATCTAGGAGTACCGGTGGGCAACAAAAGGCCAACCCTTACAGCAAAAAAGCCCAACGAACAACATCATAGGCTGCACTAGGAAGAGCATTGCCAGCAGATAAAGCGAGAAGATCCTTCCCTCTACTCAGCGCTACTGAGATACATGTGGACTGCTGGGTCTAGCTCTGAGCTCCCCAGTGCGAGAGAAACATGGACATACTGGAGCAAGTCCAGTGAAGGGCCACAAAGACAATGAAGGAACTGGAGCATCTGATGGATGAGGAGAGGCTGAGAGAGATGGGGTTGTTCAGCCTGGAGAAGAGAAGGCTCAGGTGGGAAACTTACCAATGCATATAAATACCTGATGGGAGGGTGTAATGAGAGGGAGCCAGTCCCTTCTCAGAGGTGCCCAGTGAAAGGACAAGAAACAATGGAGACAAATTCAATTAAAAGATGTATGAAAAGGACTTGGGGGTGGTGGTTGCCAGCTGGCTGAATATGAGCCAGCAGTGTGCCCAGGCGGCTAAGAAGGCCAATAGCATCCTGGCCTGTATCAGCAATAATGTGGTCAGTAGGACTAGGGAAGTGATCATCCCCCTGTATTAGGTACTGGTGAAGTCACATCTCAGATACTGTGTTCAGTTTGGGGCCCCTCACTATAAGAGGGACATTGAGGTGCTGGAGCATGTCCAAAGAAAAGCAACAAAGCTGGTGAAGGTCTAGAGCACAAGTCTTACGAGGAGCGGCTGAAGGAACTGGGGTTATTTAGCCTGGAGAAGAGGAGGCTGAGGGGAGACCTTATCCCTCTCTACAACTACCTGAAAGGAGGTTGTAGAGAGGTGGGTGTTGGTCTCTTCTCCCAAGTAACCAGTGATAGGACAAGAGGAAAGGGCCTCAAGTTATGCCAGAGGAGATTTAGATTGGATATTAGGAAAAAATTTTACACCGAAAGGGTCATCAAGCATTGGAACAGGTTGTCCAGGGAAGTGGTTGAATCACCATGCCTGGTGGTATTTAAAAGATGTGTAGACGTGGTGCTTAGGGACATGTTTTAGTGGTGGACTTGGCAGAATTAGGTTTACAGTTGGACTCAATGATCTTAAGGGTCTTCTCCAACCTAAATGATTTACAATTCTATGATTTTATGTTTGAAGGCAAAAGGAAGGATTATGTCCCTGAGTCAAGGCATTGCTTTTATCAGTACTTGCAGCAGAAATGGTTATACTTGTTTTTATCACTTCTGTCATGGGCACAGTGATGTGATCCATCTTTAACATGTGGTCTTCAGCTCAGTGAGAATGCCAAATGATACCAAACACTCTCATTCATCTGACCAACACAGACTTTCAAGGGTACATCTAGCCTTTACGTTAAACAGTGTTTGATGACTTCCCACTGAACTTTGACTTAAGTTTAAATGAAAAAGTCACTCCTTACCTTCAAGGGGCTCATTATTCTGGATCAAGAATATTTAAAACACTGCTTAAATCTCCAGGTCAACTGGCTAGTCAATACTTCTTGAGCATAAGAGATTTTTTTCCTCCCAAAGGGAAAGCCTGTCTGTGCAGGAAACACAGCTTGCTTGGGAGCTGGTCTGAGTCTGTGAAATGAACTCCCCTGGGAATGAAGAACCATCACAAATCTTCCAATTTGAGTCAGAGTACACACCTTTGATTTCTCTTTAACAAACATGTAACGTACTCATTTAAAAAAAAAACAGTGCTAGGTTACACTACACACACAATTCTGCCCCAAGGTAAGGATGAAAGAAAGAACATTTTGTGACAGATGCTAATCGTGTTTGTTCATGTACTACTGAAAGGTGTTTGGATACTATAGGAAGAGGGTGGGGGAAGTGCAGTAAGAACCAGCACAGAAGAGAATAGCCTCGCCATCACTCATGCCCTGACATGTTCTCTAGGGCTATTTCCCTGTCCCACTGCACAGCTCCATGCTTTATCAGGAACACATTCTCTTTGCCATCTCCACAAGCTCACATTTTAAGTAAATGAAGTTGACAGTTTATCCGTCAAGCCAGCTTCCCAAACCTAACAACATTACAATAAACCCTGTAACTGTTAAGTTTGATTCTCAATAAACAAGAAATCTGAATGTAAAATAATACTGACAGCACAGAGAGTATCAATAAACTCAGTCTTAAACATGAAGTTCCACAAATTTCTGCATGCACATTCTACTAGGCATCTGTGGTTTTCAAGCTTTGTTTCCCAATCCAGAATACATTTCTGTAGGTTTATCAATTCCTCCATTCTTATTTCAAGTCATCTGAATACCATATTGGACATCTGTTCAGACGTAAATCCTTTTAATGCTCTTGATGGGCTTTCAAAATCATGTAATCAGTAAAACTTTCAGATACCCATCCCTATTTAACAGCATGTTATTACACTAATCCTCAGCCAGAAAACTGATCCTAAAATGCCGTCTCCATTCTCCACTCTAACTCGCCTTGTGCTGACAGTTGCATGATTTTACCACAAGCAACTTCTGTATGCTCCTTATCCAACTGCAGGCATAAAACAAGGGAAGGAAAGAGACTAGTTGACTTGATTTGATTGATGAGTGAAACAAAATACAGTGTGCAAATATGCGTGCCTTTCAAAATGGTCATGAAGTAGTTTTACACACTGAACAAACTGACAATAAAACTTTACGCTGGATGCTTTATTGTGTCACATATGTTTTCCTTTAACAAAGCATCTGTCATGATTGACCTTGTAATCTTATCAGATTTCTCAAAGTGACAGTTTCAATAGCAATAACCTGCACTTTAAAGAGATTCGTTGGTTATATTTGTACATTTAGGACCAAAGTCTTTATCAAATAGTCAAGACAGGCACTGAAATCAATGTGGACTTTGCAAAACTTCAGTAATGATGTCAAAATTGGTCTCTAGTAATAAAAATGAAATCCCTGCAAAAAATTATAGAGGCATTATGACACAAAACAATTTTTTATGCATAGGAAAGACTTCTCACTAGTAGGTTATTATCAAGAAGCCTAAAAGACCTGGAAGAAAGACCACCATGAAAACAATTCACAGTAAATACCCAGTAAGTTCATGTTTTATTGCAGCATTTATACAAGCAGTACTCTTTACTACTATAATGAGTTCCCCTTCACAGCTGATACTTTCCTCCTACCAGGAGACTTTCCTTCCTCTTGCTAAATTGTCCTTAGTGCAACACTAGTCTTAGCCCTTTCTCAGATTGCCTCAGATAACACAAGTGATACACAAGCAGTCATTTTGCTACTGTGGAGTGGATGCCCTTTAAGTCCTTGCCCTCTTGTGAAGGGAACGACTGGCACTACAGAGCAGAGGAGCACAAAATGAACATGGAGAGAAGGCGGTTCCTGCCTGCCCTCCCCATAGCTGGCAAAGCTGGCCAGCCAAGCATTCATGCCAGAAAGCTATCGGAGAGTATTCTCTTTTTCTCTGAGCCAGAATCTCTCTGGCAGCTCTCCATGGGCCCTGCTGCTTTCCATGGACTCGTCATGGACAAATGTCAGTCCACAAAATGTTGCACGCTCCAAGGGAAACTGAACCCAGATGCTGCAGGCAGGTCCCGAATCGCTACAGACAGGTGAAACTTCCACAGCAGGTGCAGCTACAGGTCAAAAGTGAGAAGGGGTTCTTGAGTTCAGGTTAACTCTGGTGAGAGTTAACACAATTCCTGTTTTATAAGGCTATGATGCAAAACACAGAGTATTTAATGTTGCCTCTGCATTTTTGGTTTCAGGGCACTAAAGTAACACTCCAGTACACATGTATTTATCAGACAGGGGCAGCTGGGAATGCTGAGAGATGAGCAAATGGCAAGCCAGAGATTTTGGTGTCCAGTTAGTCTTGGATAGGGGCAACACTGTAAAATACTGGAGGCAGAATATGAAGGAGATTAGTGATATCACTGCAGCCATTTAAATTGTTATATTTAGTTTTAGGCTGCAGCCAGACATTCACTAAAGAAACGAATGAGACGGTATTAGAAGCTAATATACCTTGACTGCTCCTCTGTTGGAGGCTGTCATCCCTCTAGCAATGTAAATGAATAGATCTCATGAGCCTCTCTCATCTACTCCAGCACAAATTAACCAGCTTAGTTTAAACACCCTTCATCAGCAAGTTAAGGTAACTCAAATGGCATTATGCTGAAGCAGAGAAAGATAGAGTTCTATTGTCTCTTCTGTGAGGTTGCAGACTTGAGCAGAGGTTTAGTAATGAACAGCTGAAGGACACTAATATCTTAAACCACCACAGCTGCTTCTGTGACGATTGTCTGAGAGGGCCTCCGTGTTAACTTACTGAGATGCATACATGGGGAAGGTCATACACATGCTAACTGCTGCAGCATGCTTATAGATTCCAGAAGAAAAAAATACCATTATTGATGCGATTCAGATGCCTAAGCACTGGCACGTAGTGCAATTTAAGATGGTTATGGAAACCAGACATCAGTACAGGCTGGGAGGTATGATTTGGGACCTCTGGAAAACCTGCATGCTATGAAGGGGCAGCTAGAGTCCAAAAGGCTACCTCACGGTTTTACCCTACTTGCACTATTGCAAGACATGTACATTCAGGCAACCCATTCTTAAAACACTTCTCTTGCTCATAAGGACTGGGAACGTGTTTTTAAAATTAAAAATTCAGGAAAGGATGTTTTTTAAAATCCTTTTGTTTTTTTTCTCTGCTAAGATCAATGGTAAATTTACTATTGCTATTCAGCAAGGACAGAATTAGGTTAATGCTGGATGCTTTTGCAGATCATACTTTTCCATTCTGGAATACAAGATACAGGCTGGATTCTGCAGCTGTAGGTGTATGGAATATCTGGAGCCTTGCCTCTAAGACACTAGCGAGCCCTTATGTTACTGAGTACATTGTCATTACTATTTCCTAATTCCCACAGGCATTGTCGTTACCTTCCTGCGTTGAAAACAGCCTTTCAAACACTTCTTGTGTGCTGCCAGCAGAGCTCAAGAAGAACCAGTTCTTCATCAGAAAGGCGTTTCAGCAAGTGGCACTTCCTCTGTACGATGACTTATACTTTGAACCACTTTGTCAGCCTACGTGCGCTGCCAGCCAGAAAATACACACTCAAGTGCTGCAGTGCAGTTTCTGCCAGTCATGAGCTGGCAAAGGTGTGAAGGATTAGGGAAATGTTCTGCACAGCTCCAGGACAAAGAGGCTCAGTCTTGTGATGACATCTGCTGGCTAATCAGAAAGGCACTAACCTACCTGTAGGGAACCTCATTCCAACATTTTCCATTCCTGAACATTTTAGGTACGTGATGCATCTAACCTCAGAAAGAGAAGGTTAAAACAGCAAGGAAAATACGGGCCCACTGAGAAACTCTACCTCTGATGCTGATGCTTATTCTGACTATGTATCTTGCCTTCTCCCACAGAAAAGAAATGCAAAATAGATACGTTCTGAACTGTATTTGGAATATATTTCAGGTAAAGATTTCCCTACTGTAGCAGTTTTCCTGCTTTGCTTTTTTCAGTCCTAGCTTCTTCTCTTTTGTAATCATGAATCCCTTCTAAAGGGTCTGTGGTTGCCCCTCTCCACGAATGCTTTCATATTAACTTCCATCTCTAACCTGCCAAATGAGTACAAGCCAAACTGTCCTCTTATCTGATAGTTTTAGAAAAGTACACTTACATGCTTCTATTACTTTTAAGTCCTCCTCTGCTAAACATCCCTTTCACAGTCTAGCCAATCCTCTCCCTCACTCATCTCCAAATGTTTCATCTTAGTTCCCAGCAGGTGTTTCATAGCACCCACTTCCTATCAGCACTGGGAGCTAAAGGCCCCATAAAACTGTCTAAAAGTGTCACCAGAATACCCCGGTCCTTGTGTGACTCCGGCATAAAGTGGGAAATCTGCTTCTTGCCACCACAACCCAATTCCTTGCAGCTTTTCCCCTTGCATCGAACCCGCTCTCTCCTCCCCTATCAGTCCAACTCCGAAAGAGCCCAGCCTGCTCTCTGTCTTGGTTCAGACACGGTGCAACGCCTGGATCAGTTCAGTCTCTACTGTACAAGGATGCAGAAAGACAGTACCCCTCCAGCCAGCTGACCACCCTTGAAAAGTGTACTGGAGCGCAAGATATCAGCCCCTGTTCTCTATCAATCCAGCAGGGATGATGCACTGCAAAGGAGGTGGTATGCAAATTCTCAGTAATTTTCCTTAAGTTCACTATCCGTAGCATGAGTTACAGAGGTTGTTTGTAGCCTTCACCCTAGCATTTTCACTACAGCAGAAGGAATTCAGAAATAATACCAAGGAGAGTAAGAAAGTGAAAAAGGTTATATAGGTAGGATGTGAAAAAAAAAACAAGTCTGCTTTTGCCAATCAAGCTATGCGAAGTATAAAACACAACAAATTACATAAAGGGAAAAAGTTAAGATTTTTCAAATGCTCTTATTTCTACTTATCGTGGAGTTTATTAACTTCAGAGGAGCAGCATAAGAATGTCACTCAAAGGATTGATCAAACATTCCTTTTAAAATACACATATTAAGTCTTCCAAAATAGGACAAGAGGTAATGGGTACAAACTTGAGTGTAGGAAGTTCCATCTCAACATGAGGAGGAACTTCTTTACTTTGAGGGTGGCAGAGCACTGGAACAAGCTGCCCAGAGAGGTGGTTGAGTCTCCATCTCTGGAGACATTCAAAACCCGCCTGGACGCGTTCCTGTGTAACCTGCTCTAGGGTGGCCCTGCTCTGGCAGGGGGGTTGGACTAGATGATCTCCAGAGGTCCCTTCCAACCCTATGATTCTATGATTCTATGAAAAGCATCATTCGTTACAGTTGTAAGGTTATTTTCTCCCTTAACATAGCATTCACATTTTAATTGAGTTCACTCTGTTCAAGTGAGTTTAGGCTAAGTGAAAGTGGACAAAACCAAAGGCACTCTAGAATGACTCTCCAGTACAAAGGCATTGTGTTAGTAGCTGATGAGTTGTACTAAATGGAGCTGGAATGGACTCCCCTGCCAAAGCAGCCTGCTCAAGGTAAAAGCACTAACCTGCTGGATTTAGCAGATTTTGTACACAGACAAGACTCAAAATAAAGACAACTCTAGAGTCCTAACTTGCAGGAAAAGTATTTAAGTAATGTAACTAAAGGGTAAACTTTGCAATTAGCAGTCTGGTATACCTGTATATAATAAAGTTCAGAAAATTAAATCTCTCCTGCACACACGTTTTCATTTATTGACAGTCCATTAACATTTTTGACCACAACATGAACACTAAGATTAAAGATTCAGCCCACTAGCTTATCAATATTCCTGCTTTTCGACAATGACCTTTTAAATGCTTAAGGTAGGAGACATGCCTGGGTAACATAAAAGATATTTCAAATTATGTCACATGAACAGGAGCATTGCTAGAAGCCAACTATTACTCTGGAAGCACCCTTCAGTGGTCATTCAGTCAGTTTGTATGGTTTCATTCTTTTCTTCCCCCTAGGTAGAACCAATTATTGGACAGAGATCTGAAAGCACACAGGCAGCTCTCTCTGAGGTCAGGAAACAACTACTTAATGTATCCTGCTTTCAACTTTGCTAATGAATGGGTAACTCCTAGGTTAAAAATTATCTTTCAAGGTTTATGTACTTTATGCCAGAAAGGGCAGGGGGAAAAAAAAAAAAAGAGTGAATTAAAATCACTGCTTGTTGTATGTTTAGCCTATGCTCGCCATAATAAATGTGTGAAATAGTGGTAACCACAAAATATCTGTCAGTTTGCTAACAAATGCTTTTGATGCTTATGCTAATGCCATCACCTAGAAAAAAACAGTATTAATGTTAATGTAGCTCCTCAAAGGATTTTTAAATATAATTTTTATTATAAAGCCAATAAGCTTTCATGTAATTTCTGTTTCAGTGCTTTCCAAGTTTCACACCACATATCTGACGCTGAGAAAAAAAAGGTGGCAATGCTCACGTTTTTAAAAATCAGGTGATTATCTCCTTGGTTTTACTTCATTGCCTAAAAATATGGCCCAAATATAGTAAATATCCCATACTAGATTCTGAACACGGCACAGTGCTGTGAGTTTAAAGTTCCCTTTTCCAGTGGTCACAAACATACACACCAAATAAAACAAAATATGGGGAGGGGGAGAGACAGTACGAAAGTATATTGTTAATGTGCCAGATATGGTGCAAAAATAACACAATCTCTTATGCTGAGGCCTCACTTCAGGAGGCTGTTGGGAGCTTCCTAGCTAATTAGGGAGGTGTTGGTTTATTGTGAGCACAGACACTGTCAAGCGAGCAGAACACAAACACATGTAAATCCCATCCCACGATGCCCATGGCTGAGCCTGTACCTTGAACACCTGCAGTACCATGCCCTGGCTTTTTCTGCTTCACAGCACCATGTCCCAGGGGCGAGCGGCAATCAAGGACTGAATTTGGCTTGTTTTGTCAGAGAAAGTGAGAGGTTGTTACTTAGCCACAAAGATACAACCTGCAAGTCAGCCACAATCAACAGAGCCCTGCTAAAATGTAAGCTCTCCAGCAACAGCTTAGTGTCACAGCCTAGCTTTTATCATAGGACTTGGCATGTCCCATCAAGCGACATGACACAGCCCACCAGCAAACAGTGTATTAAGCTATGAGCAGGTATCGTGAGTGCATCACATACCTTGGAGCTTTGCAGGTATTAACCCTCTGCCAGTTCCCCAAACCACTCCTGGATTCCAAATAAAATGAGAATTCCTTTGCGAGGCCTGCCAGTAATAAACGGCACAAATGTGTTCATCACAACCCTTAAGAGTTCCATTTAGCAAACCAAACACGTATTCCTGACGCGGTTCCTCGGGGCAGTCCTGTGCAGGAGTACAAAGGTGAGGTTTCTCTGGCTCAGTGCCATGTGGGCTCCCATCCGGATTCAGTAAAGCACTGTTCTTCAGATCCCTACACACAGCCCACCCCATCTTGGTCATCTTTTCTGAACCCCTCTGTGTAGCTCATCTGCTTGTCAGGGCCACCTCTGTTTCCCCTGCTAGGTAACAAATCACAGCTTTCCAGCCTGCAGACCATCATATCAGATCTCCTCTGTTTTTCTTTCCATAGCTCATATCAGCATCGGCAACTCCATAATTTTTATGTATACAAATTTATAATACAAGTCCAAGATACTGAAGACAGCAGTCTAGTCAGAATTTAAGGCATGGCACTGCAAGCAGCCTGAGGAATATTATGCTAAATTTTACAATCATTACTTTTGCTGGGTTTATTTTCACCACTGGATTACATTGGATTGAATTATCAATCCCACACACCCAGCAAATCTCAAAAGGCAAATCTTTTATCCATGTAAATATGGTTTGCATACATGCTATCAGTCTCTATTTGCGATGTATTTATTAGCCATATTCTAAAACCCAAGCAATTTTATTCTCAGATACACCAGCACGTTCTATATTAAGGATGAAAACAAAGGCAGAAACCTGCAGTATAAATGTCATGTTTCAGTTCCTTAAAGGTGTGTCTTTAGTCAACAGAGAGAAAGGGTAGGATTCATCTAATCCCAAAATAGATAGCTAAAATAAATCTCATTTTAATTTTTATGAAATAAATCCCCTCCTTGAAAGACAGTTTAAAGGTGTTGTAAGCTAAATAAGGACAACAAAAAGGAGACAGAGGGTTTTTTCCTACCAGTGTGAACTGCGACCGAAAGACGAAGGGTTATATCCAAGATTACAAGCCAGCTGAGACATGACTGAAAAACTGAATAAAGATTTCAATCTCAGCCTGGTCTACTGCCTTACTCCAACCCCTTATTTTCTTCTCAAGCATAGTAGATAAAGATCTTCTGAAGTGAAAACAGAGGGAGATGAGAAGAGAGGTTTACAACAAAATATTTTTATATGTGTCTCTGTGACCATGTTTAAGGGACTTGAGAATAAATTAATTTCTCAGGATAAATTATTTTGATTGTAACTTTTGGAAGTAGGATCAGTTTTCTATTGAAATGAAAAATGCATTTTTAAATACCTCCTTAATCAAGACACTGAAAAAATCATATCCTACAAAGGACACATGTAACTGTATACACTCTTGTGACAAAAGACCAGGCTGCTGACATTTCTTTCACCAGGAGAAAAATCAGATGGCGTAAAGTTTTAAGACTTAGGACTGGGTATAACCAGCATTGTATTCTCTCTTGTAAATTTTGAAGTGCAGTTCTAAAATACAGAATTACACTATATCTGTATTATCCAGGGTTAAGGTTAAGGGGCCTGGGAAAACCCAGAAAATGGAAAAATAATAACAAGGGAACTATGAGACATGCTGGGGAGGATGATGTGCAGCTCTGTAGGGCATCAGGTCAAGTTTAGCACAGGGTGGAAGCAATTAGTTCAGCCCTCAAATAACTGTGAGTTTACTCATATAATTAATCCTGAATTCCTCTCTGAAGTTCTCCCTTACCAGATAAAATTTTCAAAAACATCTGAATGACTCAGGAGCCACTGCTTTTTGGTGAAACTTCACATGTATCTCCAGTACAAAGAGATTAGGAGAACAGCACTGAGATCTCCAGTTATACAGCAAGGTGTCAGTTCCACTTTATGAGGCACAGAGGTGACAAGCCCAGCAGAGATGAGTGCTTCCCTGGCAGAACTCAAGTGGCATGAAGACAAAAAAATAATTTATCTTTCTAGGACAATGAAGAACTCTACCTGTCTTGCAAGGGGATGCACTATTCCCGGGTTTTATGTCTACTTCTGTATTTTACTTTCCCTCCGCTTGATTTCATAACTTCAGTGCAGCACTTTTAATTTCGACAACATTTTATTTGCTAGCAAAACTTGGAGGGCTTTTCTTTTTTTTTCTCTTGAGTTGTTCATTGTATGGACATAAGATAGGAAAAGAAACAAGAAGATCTTATTCTAAATTTTCATGAATTATCATCATTTCTTCTAATCCCATAAACCCAAAAGCACCTAAATGGCCAAGTGTTTTACAGCATCACACATCTCCATTGTAGCAGCTTCTCTTCCTCCTGCCATGCAGAAATGTAGAAGCACAAAGCATTCCTTATTTTCCTTGCTTGCTTGGAAGTAGCCAAAGTGACGACAACAGTACTTTCCTAACCCTCTGTTACAGCCACAGAAATCAGCAGTGCCCTTAAAATTGCATAGCAAAAGCTCTAGGCCTCACACTTAGTGATTGCAGCGTATGCCAAAGAACACAGCACCCAAAAGAGCAAACGCCTCCCAAACCCTCAACTCTGTACGGAACACCTATGTTTTACTTGATGATACCAATCTGATCAACCACAGCTCTTGGCAGACTAGTGCAAACTAGCATTCATGGCAGACTCTCAAAAAGCTCCAGTTAGATCTACTTCCTTATGTACAATTTCTGATTATCATGGTTTATTTGTTCCAGGGATGCCTAATACTGTAATCACTTGGTAGAGCACAAACAAAAGGACAGTCTGGGGAACTGATCTGGTTAAGCAGCCATCCATTTGAATATATACAAAGCTTAAATATCTTCAGAAAGAGGTATAGAATCATAGAATCATAGAATGGTTCGGGTTGGAAGGGACCTTAAAGATCATCCAGTTCCAGCCCCCCTGCCCTGGGCAGGGACACCTCCCACTAGACCAGGCTGCTCAAAGCCCCATCCAGCCTGGCCTTGAACACTTCCAGGCTGAACAGTAATAGCCAAGAACAGAGGCAATATGAGACTGGTCAGAATATCAGTATTGCATTCTGCACTAGAAGCTCAGATCCCCGTGTAGAGAACCCGTAGTCATTGCTTCATGCAATATCTGTCTCCACCTTGTTGCATCTTCACCCAAACTGTATGACCATCTCGCTAAAACTTGCTCCATCTTCTGAAGCTCCTGTACCACTACGCTTCTATGTCTTTCTGGCTGCAGTAACAGGATGGTCAGAAGCAGAAAAAGTCATCAGAGTGTGTGGGTGTTGGCACCGCTGGAATGGACAGAGTAGCACACTCCTGTGTAAGCCAAGAACACCACTTCAACACCAGTTTGTTCAGAGACTCTCACAACTTGGAAGAAAAACCATCCCAGAGCAGCTCAGTTCAGGGAAGGCATAAGAACCTCTACCTGTGCTTCAGAAAAACTATCTGCAAAGCCAGCTCTGGCAGTCTCAGTGTGGATGACTACATGCTGTGAGTGGACTGCAGCCCTGCCATATGAACGCTCCCAAGCAGACCTGGATCGCTTGCAGGCTGAGATCAGCTCTTGGACCCAGGTCACAGCTGCAGCTGTAACATACCTTCAGGGACTTCTAACAGGCAGTCTGCACTTCAGCAAATCTTCCAGTCAACTTCATGGAAACACCACTAGTTTCATCTAATGAAGGACTTCCTGATACACCAAATACACACCTAATAGAAGGGATTTAGGTCCTCCTAGATTCTTACAATGTGTGACATATTTCTGACGATGAAAGTGGAAGGCAAAGGATACTCAGTTACACATTGGATAGATTTGCTTCAAAGACCCCACAGAAAGACACTTCCTTTTAAAGTAAAGATGTCAAGAACATATTTCTGCCTGAGCTCAGAGATCTCTCATTAAAACACATAAGGAGAAAAAAAGACATACATAAAAAGTAACCAAATCGTAAAGCATGACATTTCACCCTGATATTCCAAACTAAACCCCTATTTTTAAAGAAAAGAGAATGTCCTGCTTAGCAATGCAAGTTAAGGAAGAGACGTGTATATATAACTTAAAACTCCAGCTGGCAAAGAAAGAGCAGCACAAAAAGACAAATTACATAGAAAACCTTACATCAGATTCACTTCCCATTTTGATTACTTTAATTCTGTAGAATTCAAATCATTACCATTTTTTCTGCAGTGACACAGAAAGCACTGCAATTTCTTGTTGCTCCAGGGAAAATTCCTTCTATTACTTCAATAAATTTCATAACAATTTAAACCCCCCATTTTTTTCTAAGTGGTTTCTGGATGTATGGATCCTTTCAGTCTCTATTTCTCTATTAATATCCTTCTTTACCTTTGTTCTTTCTCTACAACTGTTCAAAAGTGAAAGTCAAGCTTTTTCACATGTACAGTTGCACCTACCCCAATACATGTCCCGCTTTCTCCAAACCACTGGCTCACAGGTTTCTTATTTTATGCTGCATGTTACTCCCTCTTGTACTCCCCCTTCACATTCACAATTTTACCTGGCAATCACTATGTCCAAGTCTAGATTCTCTCTCAACACAGCATTCCATAACTGCTTACATGTTAGCATGTGAGATATAAATACATTATCATATATTCTTTATTTGGTATGACAGATACCGGTAATACAAATACTTCTCTAATAAAAAGAATTTCTCGCTCTGTAATGCTCATGATATTATCCTTTAGAGCAGTATTTCTCTAAAGTACGAAAGTCTGACTGCATCTACATCAAGCCCAGAGACCAAAGAAGGCAGACTTGAGAACAATCCATTCATAGGTGAACCTGAACTCATTTTACTTCCTTATAACTATATATTTTTAAAATCCAGTTAAAAAAAATAATTTTTCTGTGTATACTTATTAAAACACAGGATTGCTTTTCATAACATGTTATTCATGATCTGTATTGTACTAACATGCAAATGTCCATAATTGCAATGAAAAATACAGAAACAGTACAATTAAGAGGGTGGTAGATTCAATGACAATTAGACTGTCAATGTGGTGTTCTGAATCTGTGTGCAATCAGGACAGCTTTATAGGCAGCAGGTACTAACTTGGACATGCCAGACACACCAACATATACTTCAAATGCGCAGTAAATAAAGGTTATTAATGAACTGCATGATACTGTACATTCTGATACAAATCTTGACCTCACGGCCGTAACTGACGGGCAAGCCCTAGCAAATCTTGACGTAGCAGCTTTAAGACACCACCCCCCACAGCAGTCCACCCCCTTCCCACTTTACTGGCACACCTCTAGCAGTGTGAGTGAAGCAGAGTATGTGCCCATGCCCCTGCCCCTAAAACACCCATTCATAGTTCAGCATCGTAGCTTGCACTGCTACAGGGCTGGACTAACGCTGGAGTTACTAACATATGCATACCACTCTGCTGACTGTAAAAAGGCAGCTACCTCCGGCAGAGGGGGATTTAGTAACATATTAAACCACCACACCTGTTTCCTCAGTAAATGACACTCAAAACTTGTTTTTTCAAATGTGGTCATTACTCCAGCAATCCTCCCACTATCTTCAAGAAGATCTTAAGGAGAAAACTCGTGACAAGTAGAGTCAGCAAGCTTAGATACATTTGATTAAAGGCAAAAATGTAAGCTTTTTACCCAAAAAGAAGCTAACTTAACAAAATAATGTCCATATCCTTGCCCTCACAAAGGTTTCTTTGCCTTGCTTATGTCCCAGGCGGTCCACTGGAGCAGAACGCTCTCATGTTGCAGGGGAACAGCAGTTTCTACATCATACCCTACCCTCAGCATAGAGAAAGTGAGGGTGGCCCTATCCATCAACAGTTCCCAAATTTTGACACCATGCATTAGCATCATGCACTGCAATCCAAATAAGCAATTGCAGCACACACAGACACATGACACCTGGCTTTAAACGTGTTAGTTAAAAGATGTACAGCAGTGGCAGTGCAGAACTCAGCATGAACAACTGCTCCTAGGACTCCAAATTGCTTCTGCAGATCAATCATAGAATCACAGAATCATAGAATAGTTTGTGTTGGAGTGGACCTTTGAAGGTCACCTAGCCCAACCCCCTTCAATGAGCAGAGACATCTTCAACTAGATCAGGTTGCTCAGAGCCCTGTCCAACCTGACCTTGAATGTTTCCAGGGATGGGGCATCTACTGCCTCTCTGGGCAACCTGTTCTAGTGTTTCACCACCCTCATTGTAAAAAATTTTGGCCTTATATCTAGTCTGAATCTACCCTCTTTTACTTTAAAGCCATTACCCCTTGTCCTATCGCAACAGGCCCTGCTAAAAAGTTTGTTCCCATTTTTCTTATAAGTCCCTTTTAAGTATTGAAAGGCTGCAATAAGGTCTCCCCAGAGCCTTCTCTTCTCCAGGGTGAACAAACCCAAATCTCTCAGCCTGCTCTCATAGGAGGGGTGCTCCAGCCCTCTGATCATTTTTGTGGCCCTCCTCTGCACCTGCTCCGACAGGTCCATCCATATCTTTCCAATGCTGAGGGCTCCAGAGTTGGAGTCAGTACTGAATGCCAAGCTGAATCCAAAGCTGCTGTAGCTACAGTGTTATTGGTATGTGGTCCAGATGGTGAAGTCAGTTCAAGTACCTCTCTACAATCATTATTCTGCCGTATGATTAGCCTGCTGTGATTTACACACAGCATCCATCATGAGTAGAGGATGTAGGTATCCTTTGATGCAGCCACGAATCACCATAAATGTTCAAAACAGCTTTAAAATTCAGTTTACCGTATCACCTTATCTAGAAGTGCAAAAAGATTACATTTTATTTCCATGCAAAAATAACCTGGGTAACCGCAAAACTGATGTAGTGTTTTCAGATACTCTGTTCATCAAAATCATCTCTATCAAGCCATAAGATAGCTCATTACTACACTATTTGGGAAATCAGAAACACCTCATCACTGTTGCATATGAAAATGTAAAGTACAGTGATTTGCTGTGCAGCATGAGATTATGCTAGATTAAAGAAATTGCGACAGCAAGCGCAAACACAAATAGGAAATTCGGCATGCACCTGCATGCACTGTCGGTGAACAGAGATGTCTTCAGAAAGATATCTCCGGAGGCAACGTTTTCTTTGTTACGCAAAAGGGACAGTAAAATATCAGGGTAAACTGGCATCTCTACAGACACTGCACGTCTGAACAAACACGTTTCAATTTCTTCTTTTATTATAGCAACATCTCTGGATTTTTCCCAGGAGTGTCAGAGACAGGAATGGACAGTTAGTGACTGAAAAGGAGGTCACCTGAGAACAGCAGATGATAACAGAAGATGAAAAATCAGACCGCTCAGAGCTTCTGTTACCAACCGTTTTCCTTGCTCATTGAATTATTCACTTTAAAATAAAAAATATATTTTGATAAATGTGGGTAATACTGATTCCCTTAATTAAGTTTACGTGGATCTCTGGGACAGAGGTAAACCCTGCCCCTCCTCTGCAGGGCTGCTTGAACAGCCTAACCTGGGCAACAAAGTCAAGGTGCCTTGGTAGGAGACCTATCTCCCTAACTTCCCTTGAGGTCCCTGCAAGGAGAAAAAGGATTCTTCAGTGCAAACGCAGGGCAGAAGCTGAGTAGTCTCAGCTACTGTCTGAAGAAGCCCTTCTTCCCTGGGCACAGGCCTACAAGCATTTGCTCCTGACTTCATCCCCAGCACTAGAAAGCCACTGATTCAATATGAGATGGGAAACTACTTTGCCTTGACATGCACAATACTAATAATTACTTACACAATGTTTTCAAAGCAGAAGAGAACATGTATGCATTCTGGAATTCACAAGACCTTTTCTCTTAAAATGAAGATGCACCTTTTTTTTTTTTTTCTTTTCAAAAGAAGAAACAACCACAATGAACCAACTTTTGAAAAATCCTGTGACAGTGTAGGTCTCCACTAGCCTTTACTGAATCAAAGACTGAAGTGTTTGCTTGATGACTTCGTTCATCATTCCCTGTATTGTTTTGACGTCTCAAAAGGAGATATGGTTTCAATGATCAGTTCATTGCATGGGTGCCAC
This sequence comes from Dromas ardeola, assembly GCA_013398915.1. Classification (NCBI taxonomy): domain Eukaryota; kingdom Metazoa; phylum Chordata; class Aves; order Charadriiformes; family Dromadidae; genus Dromas; species Dromas ardeola. Next base: position 65,127 of record VYZM01001419.1, on the reverse strand, counting down.
ATTCAACATGATAATCAAATAGTATGTAAGGGATGCCATTTATTGTTGTACAAGGCAAGATACAGTCAGCTGGATCTTCCTATTGCACAAGTTTTATAGGATTATAATGCCAAAACATATAGGTGCATGACCCATCATTTCAATAATCAAACTGCATGTCTCCTACAATACACAAACCACCATCTTGTGTAATGTACTTAAGATCTTTAATCCACTTTTGGTCTAGTGATAATCAATTTGCAGCACAATGCACCACAAGAGCAATTAAGTTATATTTTCATCACTTGTTACCTCAATTCCAAGCTAAATCCATCACCAACATTGATGCAACACTCTAAAGAAAATCAGAAGAGTTTCCTTTATTGAACAATTAAAATGATTTGAAGATTTCATAAAAGTGTTTAGAATATTAGAAATTAGAAGACACAAAACTTACCCTATTTTATGAAGTGTGCAATGATATACGTAACATGTATTTTTCCTTACGTTCAGATTAAGATTTTTTCTCATATCACAGATATCAGTGTAAACTTCCACCTTGTTTTTTTTCCTTCTTATTCATGATTTTCTTCTTTTTATTTTTTATGTTATTATGCAAAAATATACAATCTTTTATGGCCCATTCAAACCTCCAAGAAAAATTTGACTAGGTGCCAATGGAGATGTCATGCTGGAATGCCATTCTACAAACTAAATGGACTCATAACATTTTATAAGCTGTCTTTTTTCTGCTGTTAAGCCACCAGTCAGTAAAATCCATAATAAAACTTTTATAACAGTAGCTAGAGAGAAGTTTATTCATTTAACTACTAAATCTTCTTTGCTTGAGGAGCCCAAGAGTGTGGTTGCAAGTCGGTCTTAAACTGATTAATTTTGGGATGCCGCGGATAAGGGGAATCCATGCCTTTGTGTGCGGCTGCATCATTGCCAGTGCCAGCACAGAGAGAACAGGTACAGCCAGACACAAAGTGGAGGTGGGATTTCCCCTTTGGTAGGCAGCACAGTTTCAGGTTGTGTGAAGCCCTGAAGCCCCATCTGAATTGAGCGTGAAGCAGGGTAGCTAGACAACTGAGCTGAACCAATCCAACAGCTCAAAGCCCTCCATTGGGGAGACTCCATTTCTCTCTCACCTCCACTGGTCCCCCCATTCCGAGCTGTGTGGTCTCCCTGCTGCTCATCGCTGCCTGCCTGGGAAACCAGTTCAATGCCCTACTACTCAGTTTGCCTAGAAAGCTACTGGCTTTCTGCCAAGACAGTTGAATCAACTTAGCACGCTATAAACTGGTGTAAGATGAGATAGGAAAGGATGGGAGAGGCAGAGGGGCTCTCTTTTGGCAGCAGCAAGTCATCAAATCAATTTGACAGTATCATGGAATCACATTTTAAGGGAGGAACCCACCTGTTCGAAACTCCATAAATAGATGGTGGAGAGAATCAAGTAACTCCAGAGGGCTACTTAGCCTGCGTAAGACCTGAAATGTCCTCTAAAGGTACTTACATTTCCTAAATAAAGTTCTGGAGGCATCACTTCTAAGTCTTAAGAACTAAATGGCATAGATTTTGGATTCCCTCTCCCCCTCCCAGTCCCCTTAGCGAAACAGCATCTGATTCATTAATCTAAATTAAAAATTCGGGATGTAATTCATTCCAGCTGTAAAACAGTACACTTTTATCGTAGTTCAGACACTTTCAGAATATCCTTTCATATTCCTCACATGATTATTTTTATGTCCCCCAATTTTAGGCAGTTAAATTGAAAGAAAAATTAATACCGTCAAGTTAGCCTCCCAACTATGATTCTTCTAATTCTACCAGCCACTCTGGACAGGACTGTCTATGCTCCAGCATATAATGCTCACCTCACACAAAGAGGGAAGAGAAAGGACAGCTTGGAGCTGCTTCACCATAAGCCAAGGTAATAAACGGTAATAAATCCTGTGAGTTGCTGACGCAGCCTTTTATGTGATTTTCCCACAATCCCACTCTGAGATGTACTTTATTCTGTACTTTATTCTTACAGTTTGTGGTTACTAACTGTGCTCCTTTTTCATGTTGAATATGGAAACCAGTTGCTAGCCTCAACTCAGCTATTAGTGATTCAGGCTAATTTGGAAATACTTCTTGCAAATGGACCTCTTGGAGCGGGTCCAGAGGAGGGCCACGAAGATGATCCAAGGGCTGGAGCACCTCTCCTATGAAGACAGGCTGAGAGAGTTGGGGTTGTTCAGCCTGGAGAAGAGAAGGCTCTGGGGAGACCTTATAGCGGCCTTCCAGTACCTGAAGGGGGCCTGCAGGAGAGCTGGGGAGGGGCTGTTGGCAAGGGCATGTAGCGATAGGACGAGGGGCAATGGTTTTAAACTAGAGCAGGGTAGGTTTAGATTAGACATTAGGAAGAAGTTCTTTACAATGAGGGTGTTGAGACACTGGCACAGGTTGCCCAGAGAGGTGGTGGAGGCCCCATCCCTGGAGACATTCAAGGCCAGGCTTGATGAGGCTCTGAGCAATCTGATCTAGTTGAAGATGTCCCTGCTTACTGCAGGGGGGTTGGACTATAGATGACCTTTAAGGGTCCCTTCCAACCCAACACATTCTATGATTCTATGAAATAAAATTTGTAATCCACTTACATTCATGACAGCTTGCATACTTGAAATACGTTGTTCTTGCTTCTTCACACCTGAATGAAGTAACAGGGAATCGAGTTTTTTCTTACTGCCACAATACAAGCCTTGCATTTATCTATATTGATGCATGTTAGTATGAACATCAACAATATCCTGGGCTGCATCAGGATGCCTTGCCAGCAGGTCCAAGTAGGTGATGCTTCCCTTCTACTCAGCACTGGTGAGACACACGTGGAGTGCTGGGCCAGCTCTGAGCTCCCCAGTACAAGAGAAACATGGACATACTGGAGCAAGTTGAGTGAAGGGCAACAAAGATGACTAAGGAACTGAAGCACCTAATGAACAAGGAGAGATTGAGAGAGCTGGGATTTTCAGCCTGGAGAAGAGAAGGCTCAGGTGGGAAACTTACCAATACGTATAAATACGTGATGGGAGGGTGTAATGAGAGGGAGTCAGTCCCTTCTCAGAGGTGCCCAGTGAAAGGACAAGAAACAATGGAGACAAACCGAATTGAAAGATGTATTCAAACATGAGAAAAAACTTCTTTACTGTAAAGGTGTTCAAACACTGGATCAGATTGTCTGGAGATGTTGTGGAGTCTCCAGCCTTGGAGATATTCAAAACCTGACTGGGTTCATTCCTGGGCAACCTGCTCTAGTGGATGCTGCTCTAAGCGGAGATATTGGACTGTATGATCTCCAGAGATGCCTTCAAACCACTGTTATTCTGTGATTCTATGGCTTATCACCATATCATATATCAAGTCAAAAGAATTAGGAATAAAATCGATTTTAATAACTTCATCTCAAAACCATCCTCTTTCCATTTAGAGACACAAAAAGACTAGGAAAGTACTAGATTTTTTTCTAATCACATTATTTATTTGACAATATTCAGAATATTCAATATAAACCTAATATCTTTGTTTCCTTAACTTCACAGCTGATAGTTTCATTGCATTTCTTGCTTGCACATGTGCATAAACATACGTGATCAGGACACTCTATACTCACACAGGTATTTGGAAAAATGTAGCTGAATATTTATAAAGAAGTGTTTCCAGCATTTTAGTTTCGATTTTGTAATCTTCAGTGCTCAACTCCCTATTTTCTCTAGTTACTTGGTATATTAAGGGATTATGTATAGTAGATAAAAATTTTACTTGCATCTCTAAGCATTTTCTTTTATCTGAATCACAACCTCATGGTATTTCACTCCAGCAAAAACTATCTCTGTATTCTTTCTCAACTGTTTAGATAAAAGGAATGGCTACTACAAATGGAAGTGGTTTGTCAAATTTACAGTGAAGAAAAAGATAACACAATCTTACTTCTATTAATTCCATCAACTCATTAAAACTGTTCTCAGTATCTACTGCATATGTTCCAGTAATTAACTTTATAGAGAAATAAAGTGTAACGATGACCAGCAAGCAAGCACCAGGAAAGGTGAAATGCAGAACTTGAATTTTGGTTTTATGAATAACACATATTTAAACAAATTACTATGGAAACCAATTAGGTAGGAGTAATTTAGATGACACGTTAGATTGACTGAAGAGTCTTCAGCCTTTGATAAACTTTGATAAACAGACACTTTGATACGCTTTGAAATTGAAAGCATACTATGATAAAAATACTACAAAGGTGAAAAGAATTGCAGAGTTTTACAGAAGCCCTAGTACGTGCAATTTTAATGTACCCAGTGTCTAAATCAGTCAAGTCTGCATGTCTATGTTTAGCTCCACTCAGTTTTATTCCTCTTTTTAAATAGGATTTCAACTATTGGGTCCAATCCTTAGGGGTTTTTTATGTGATTCACACCTAAATTTTTCCACAACGTTAATTCAGCAAAGGAAACTCTATGTGGGAGTTATGGAACTGAGTGCATTGAAGAAACATTTTTTCTAACTTCCACCAATGACCAAGATGTATTATGGCATCATGGAGGGTTTCTCAGTTTACACCTGTGTCATGGTTTCAGTTGGGATAGAGTTAACTTTTTTATTAGTGGCTGGTACAGTGCTATGTTTTGATTTGGGATGAGAAATACTTTTGATAGCACACTCGTGGATTTAGTTATTGCTAAGCTCTCAAGGCCTTTTCTGCTCCTCACACCGCCCCACCAGTGAGTAGGCCAGGAGTGCACAAGAAGTTGGTAAGGGGACACAGCCTGGACAGCTGACCCCAGTTGGCCAAAAGGATATTCCATACCGTATGATGTCATGCTCAGCAACAAAAAGCTGGGGGAAGAAGAAGGGAGGGAATATTCAGAGTGGTGGCATTTGTCTTCCCAAGTAACCATTATGCGTGATGGAGCCCTGCTTTCCTGGAGACAGCTGAACACCTGCCTGCCAAGGGGAAGCAGTGAATGAATTTATTGTTTTGCTTTGCTTGCGTGCGCGGCTTTTGCTCTACCTATTAAACTGTCTTTATCTCAACCCATGAGTTTCTTCCTTACTTTTACTCTTCTGATTCTTTCCCCCATAGCAACTGAAGGGGAATAAGTGAGCGGTGCATGGTGGGGGTTAAACCACTACAACCTGTTTTATTAAAAAAAAAAACCACCTATCCTAGATCATTAGTTTTAGATTAACTTCCTTATAAATTCAGGCTTTTTAAAAATATTTAATAACTTCATTGTAAAAATGTGCAAAACAGTGTTGCTCTCATAATTTTAAAATACTTTTTAAATTTATTTCTCCTTGCATAAGGGAAAATGGTATATGAGGATCCCTAGTAAACCTTCTCAACAATCACTGTTCTTTACAGCCACTATATTTCGTTGTCTCTTTTATAAAAGAAATGTCTCAATGACAGTCCATAGGGATGTTCAAGAGCTATATATTTTGCAGGAACTCAGCAACTCAGGTGAACAACTCCACCGCACATCCAGGCATCCTGTAGACTTCTTCCACAGGGGACACTGTGGTGTCACAGTCCTCCTCTATCCTTGATCAAGGATTCGTTCAGAATAAGCTGCACCTCAATGCCTGTGGGTTCCTCCCTATGATGCTCAATGAGGTCTCACAATCATACAGTGTAAGAACATGGGCACAAGGCACCTGGTAGATTGCAACGGAACAATACCAACTGTCACGGGTGTTCACTTCTGGGGTTTTTTTGGACCCCCTGCAGTTCCCTGGTTTTCTCTAGGTCTAGGAACTCTGGGTTTTGTCATTTGTAAAGATGCCTCCTTGCTGCTCACTCACAAATTACCACAAACTCCTCATGAGAGAAACTGCAGCATCGTCATTACTACTCATTACTAAAATCCTGTTAACAACAGTTAGTTAAAAGTTAAGCTCTACTAATCTTTACTGTTGCCTAACTCACATCTAAAGCACAAAAACATCTGATCTCACTGATGTACAATGACAATTTAGCTCCTCTAACAACTATTTGGGAAGGGCTTTGAGGAAGACTGATTTTGATATACCTGATTTGGAATTCTAATGAATTTAGTATCTTTTCTAATATCAGAGGTATCCTAGTGGATTAAGGAATTTTGGCTTATTTGTATTAACACAATATAAAAACATTCAATGTTTTAAATACTCTACTGAATCAACCATAACACCTATTACAGTAAGCTTTACTGGTCATTGTTTTCCACAGAACAGCAATATACCTTCCTGCAATCAAAGGACAGTTTTAACTTTTAGCAACCTCTAGGTTATTTTCTGCTGGTTTAAATAAGCGTCTACACTGCAGGGAAGCTCAGCCACTTGTTTTTTTTTTATTTCTATTTTTGTTTTATATTAACTTCAATTTAACAGTACAATTCCTGAGACTTGCTTCTTCAGTGATGTCTTTGTTTCAGTACTTTTCTTTTGATGGGTATCTTTTGATACTATGACATTTTCTTTATATAATCTGAGTAAAGATCATCCAAACTATGTCTCTGTCTCCTCTCTCTCACCTTTGCCTTCTGCATCTTTTTTTTTTTTAAACACTTCAGAGTTTCTCACTCCAAATGAAAATTCAACTGAAGGCTAGCATCTAGAGCCCCAAACATCTAAAGCAAGGAACTGTGCATGCAAAGTTTCCTGTGGTTACTGTCAGCAGGAATGTACATCTGAGTTGGAGAAAAAAACATTCAAATGTACTGTTTAATTACAAATGTTCATACTTTTAAGAACTACACAATGTTGCAACACAGGAAGTAAAAACTTGCAAAGGGGGGAAAGGATCTGGATCATTTTGTCACTTCAATAAAGAAAAACAAGGGCCTGACACTAGACTCTAAATCAGTACAAGTTCAATGACAAACTAGAACGTATCAAGGTCACACACGTTTATACCCCCAGACTACAGAATTAAAGAATTAGCTTTTCACAATGTCCATGACCAAGAGCACAGACTGATCGATCATTAATGCATTAGTAGGCAAGTTGACAAATACTGTTACGCTAGCTAGGATACTATCAAAAGTGATAAGGTCACATTGACATCAATGTAATCAGACACTTAACAATAGAATGCACAGACACAATTATTTGGTAAAGGAAAATTACTAAGGCAATCCTATTACATTCCAATAGTGCTTACACTGGTTTGAGCAAGTACTTCAAATATTTAAAAACAGATGTTTCCAACTATATATACTATGTAGTTAAAAAACAATTAAATAGCTTATCCTTCTGCGATATTTTTATCCAAATTCAGATGATAGTTTCGAATCTGCTTTTAAATGTTATTTTTACAACCCGCACCCACAGATAAAATTGAAGACGAGTGCGATTCATCTTTTTCACCTTCAGAAGTCTAAATTTTTTCTAGTTGTACCAGGTCCGCTTTTACCATAAATGGAGAAATGAGCACCCCAGGAGAGAAATTCGACTAATCTATTAGCTCTTCTCTTAGGTTGAAATGAATCACCCTCATTTAATCAGATAAACAAATCCATTAACTATAAAAGGATCCAAAAATTATCATTAGATTTGGAACCATACATTTTGGAAATCTGTGTTAAAACAAATGACTCCCATCTTTTTTTATCTTCTGTCCGAATTTGAAAGAGCAAAATTTGGATGTACATTGAGGGGAATAATTTTTTTGATATGATGTAATAAATGAGCAGACTACTAAAATACATTGCCTCTTTAGACCTTCTATTTTTACAAAAAAACTGCCTAGGGAAGTATGCTACAACACCCACCCCACCCACCCCCCCGCCAAACTTGGCCAAATCTTGTTAAATAGAAGACATGCATACAAAGGAAAATTAAGATACTAGTACAAGTACATGAAAGTGTACCTGTGCTAGCCTGATCTAGCTAACACACAAACATTAGCAATTAAGGGATTGTAATGTGGGTTTCAGCAATGCTTACTATTTATTTAGCAAGTATATCCAGAACATACAGAGAGTTTGTGCTTGGATTAATGTATGCTAGAATTCATGCTGTGTCTTCTGCTTCTACTCTAAGCTATGCAGCTAACTTGAAGTAAAACAAATATGTTGGCACATACAATTAATCATACCTTTGTTCCCCCTGTGTATCCTATGCAATGCCATTTAGCACATAGACTTGTATTTTGGAATGGAGCTGAACAACACTGCCCAAAGGGGAATTCACAGAGGAAATGTATTTATGAAGGAGAAAATAAGTGATTTTTTTACCTTAGCAAGGAATAAAGCATGGGCTACTAAGCTGCACAATAAGTAATTAAAAGATTTTAAAATAAGCCCAGAGAAAGAGGTATTTAAAAAAAAAAAAAATAAAAAAAACCTGAATTTACTCGTGGACACAACTTTGTACTGAAAGCCCATCCCAAATATTTAATTTTACTCTTAATCCTTAAACTTGTATTTATCAGCTTCTTGATGAATCTTCTTATCAATGATCTTCTTATCAATTCTACAGTGGAAAGGTGGGTTGGGCCTGAGAAATGTTGTTTCGAATACTGTGAGCAGTGAGAGCTAAAAGTTGACCTAAAAAGTATTCTGTAGAAGTGTGAAAATATTTCCTTACAATCTCCTCCCCCTCCCCCCCCAGTCACTTTTTCATCAAATTTGGAGTCTTTCCTATGCAGAAGAAATGCACATTTTTTATATATTTTAAAACTGACTGCTGCTTGAAACAGTGTGCTCTGTCTCCTTCCAGTGCAGCTAGCCGACTGGATAACAATATCTATAAGCAAAGGTCAGGGTAAAGACCTGTTTACGCAAAGCTAAGCACTGAAAGAGGAATACTTGCTTTTCTTCAGGTAGAAAGCCAGTTCAGGCATGCCAAGAATTCAAAGTTCAAGACTTAACTGTGAACCAGGCTACTCACCAAAGCAACCTCAGCCTAATATGGGAAAAAAGCAGGAAAGAAAGATATCCCATTAGAGTATGTACTTGCTATATAAACTCGAAAAGGCTAGATGGCTTAAGAACTATATACAGTTCTTTATATATGCATAGTCTTTTTATAGTAGACTATAAAACATTTAGCTTACAGACCACCAGTTCAAGTCAGCGTAGTTAAGCAAAAATGAAGTAACTACGCACATGCCACTGGAGAGCTACAGCAGTGCGTAGTTACGTGATCTGATCATAGCAGTATATAACCCATATCCCCCCCATTTGGCAGCACGTGGCAGCACGACCACAGAGACACCAGCAGCGTGATGAACACAAAATCTCATACATTGGAACTCTTCTGAGGAACACACTAATCAGGCAGGACATATGTTGGATAACCTCTACGGTAATTGTTTTGTAGGGCGGGAGGAAGGGAAAGCGGGCTAGTCTTGTTCTACTTTCCTCTACATAAGGATGGAGTTATTTCACTTGATTATGTCAGAATAACCCTGATCTAGCTAAGAACAACAGGATAAACAGTGGAATTCTAAAGAATATTGCACCTGCATTTATATATAATATTATTTAGAAAAAGCTGGCACGTGATGTGGTTTTGAACATAAAAAATAAAATACAATTTGGCAAATTTCAGCTTTTTTAATTGTTAACTGCAAAAGGTTTTTTTTTAAATTCATTAAGACATGGCAAAATTTTTCAGGTTTGGGTGTTCTTTTTGGTTGTATTTTTGAGTGCTGCTTACTTTTAGATTTTTTTGTAAAAACTTCTCTGGGGTGAAAAATGTTAAGATAACATTAAGATTAACAAGATATACTTTACAAGAATGCGTGTGGGTGGGAGAGGGAGAAGACTGTATGTTGACATACTAAGCAAATAATGTTACTAGTGACTATATGAAAAAACAACAAACCAGAGACTTTGAGGGTTGTACCATTCAGCTTTCATTCTGTCTTCTTTGAATTCCTGACTTCTCAGCTATGTGATTTAAAGGTCCTTCTACCAGTTTCACAACAGCACTTCTTAATTTCCTTAAGGATCTTGGAGGCGTGTCAGGGAGGACTAAAGACTGTTTCTTAAATATACAGTTTGGAAGAACAGCACTGACAAGACTGTCCTGCAAATGATATATTCTCCTTACAGTCTTTCCTCACTGAGCTCCAGGTGAGCTTTGCTGCTGATTCTAGCTGCATGCAAAATCAGTAATAGTTGAGTTTCTGTAAATTCATACTCCATAGATTTCAAGGCCAAAAGAAGCATTTATACTTATTTAGCTTGATCTTCTGTATTAAGAGAACATAAAATTCCATCCAGTAACTTTGTTTTGGATGTAGTTTGACAGGTTTGTGGTTTTTTTTTCAGTAAGATACCTGTTCTTGAAGACATCAGGAGAATTCACCATTTGCCTTGAAAACCTGCTAAGTTAAGAGAATTATTCTCTCTTAAAAACTACATTCCTACCTGTAATCTGAATTGTTACACATTCAACTACCAACCACTGACCTTTGTTATGCCACTTCCTACCACAGGTGAAATATGGTAATCAAGCATCCAAAAACTGCCAGCAGACCAGAAGCAGCTTAAGACTCCTTGTTTAGCAAAATCACCATTATTGTTAAGTTTCATGAAACACGGCCTCTCAGGAAACTACGCTTCCCAGCTTTTGTGAAAGCTTGACAAAGCCCATGATCCTTCAAACCAAACATTTCAAGCTGTCCAAACTGTCGTTTTATGAAACTCAGTGCTGGCTAAATGCTGAAGATCATTTTGTCATGTGTTGCTATGTCAAATGCTGTGAAAGAAAGCCTATATTAACCCTTTGTGATTATCTTCATAACTAAATATTCAATCCCACCATAGCTGTACTTATTCTGGAGTTATCAAACAGGCTGGGGCAGGGGGGAGGGAGGCAGAAGTGGACTTAAGCGGGAGGTATTTGCAACTCAGTTCACTGAATGAATCTGAAGAACTAAGCTACATGGACAGCATCCTGTAAAAAACTCACAAGTCAAAATGAATACTATGAAGAAAAAACCTAGACTAAAACTATTATTTTTCAGTAGTACTCAAAAGATAGGAAAACATGGGATTTAACTGAGGAATCTATAGATATATTTTTGCACCGATTTGCACAGAATAAAGTAGAAGGCAACGAAGCTGGTGGGGGTCCAGAGAACAAGTCTTATGAGGAGCAGCTGAGGGAACTGGGCTTGTTTAGCCTGGAGAAAAGGAGGCTGAGGGGAGACCTTATCAATCTCTACAACAACCTGGAAGGAGGTTGCAGAGAGGTGGGGGTTGGTCTCTTCTCCCAAGTAACAGGCGACAGGACAAGAGGAAACGGCCTCAAGTTGCGCCAGGGGAGATTCAGACTGCATATTAGGAAAAAATTTTACACCGAAAGGGTTATTAAGGATTGGAACAGGCTGCTCAGGGAAGTGGTTGAGGCACCATCCCTGGAGGTTTTTAAAAGACAGGTAGATGTCATGCTTAGCGACATGGTTTAGTGATGGTTTTTGTCAGTTAGGTTGATGGTTGGACTAGATGATCTGAAAGGTCCCTTCCAACCTCAGCAATTCTATGATTCTATGATTGAATGAAGTACTGCAGGAAAAAAATAGAATAAAAGCTATTTTTTGATCAAAATAATACATTGCCTATCGATGATAGTATAATCAAGCAAAGGCATGTGTGACCAATTCAGGTTACATATGCATTCTCAGAAGTATGTCCCAGCTAGGAAATGCAGCTCTGTCCCAAAGACAAATGTAACATACATTTGCACAAACTCTTACTAAAAATGTAAGTCAAATTCACATAAGATCTATATTTATTCTCTTTCGGTTGTGGAAACCAAGGGAAGACTGCAATAAAATTATATCAGCAACCACTGAGGTACTTGAGTGAGGTTTCCTTATAAGCAGGCAGCTCCAGAAGGTAATGCAGCCACTTGAGAACTCAACAATTCAGTAATTAGAAGTAGTTCCAGGGCTGGCTAATAAGTTACACTCCTCAGATGCTTAGATGAATTTGGGACTTCAAAACAATGAATAAGGTTTACATGTGTAATTAAGGGAAATGTAAAGAACCGTGAAAAATCAGAAGTTAAATATTTAGAATTGTTTGCTTTAATAGGCAGTAATAGTAGTAATCATATAATAAAATTATTTCCTCCTTTTGATTTCAAGCAAAATTCCTATGAGTGATGAATATCAAACTACTATAAATAACAGCAGTAACTACATGGAGACTAATAGACTAAAACTACTTTTGCTTATTACTCAACACGTTGAAATTACTACAACATTAAGATGAAGATTTCAATTAATGGATGTGTATTTTTCAACTGTAGATTCTTTTGAGGCCTCTTTCAATTTGCAAGCACTCTAAGATAGCAAAGAGCGTTTTCTCAGAAACAACTCTCTTGGATGACAGAAAAGGGGGATTAGTAAATCTAGACTGTTTCAGGGGATGTAGTGGGGAAACTCAATAAAGAAGAAAAAAATGACTGATTAAAAAATATTTCCCTTCCCTTTCCCATCCTCTTTTCTAAAATGTTAGTAAACATTTGCTTGTCATTAACTGAAATATGATGCAGATATATTTTCGTGAGCTGATCAAAATAAGTCGTATCACCTTGAATTTACTTGTGCTATGAACTTATATCTCAGAAAAGGAGTTCAAGTTGCAGTGTAATTCAGAGTGGTGGAAACATGACACAGGAATCACTGCAAGCTCACTGCCTTGATGTGGAGATGTGGGTCGGTGAGTGTGTGTACTAAGTAGAGAACAGGTACACATATGATAAGATACTTGAAAGGCAGAAAGTGCATTAGTACTGAGATTTTTTTTCTGAAAGATATTTTCCCTTAAATAAATAAATAAAATATTTTTCTGTTGTGCTCTGTTTCTCCATTCTTCATAAGCTGAAATCCAAGAATTATGCATTTTAGGGCAGATACACTGCTGGTAAAAATTGTCCTCCTTATTTGAATCTATCTATCTCAGTTATGATCCTTCTATGGATCTGAAGCAGTATATTTAAAAACAAGCACAAAGCATATAGTAACTGTGCATCTTAAAACGACACACGGGACTCTGCTATGCTATTGCTACAAGACCTGTACGAAATACTACTAAATGACCATATGCCTGTCTTCAAGTGGGGGGGAAAAAGGAGATCTGTATGAGAACATCTGGGCTCACTGGCTGGCTAATAAGTCCCAATGCTAAGAATTAAAATCACTAATTTTTAGGCCCATTAAGCCAGTGCAGTCCATAGCTTCAATTCAATGCCTAAGGTCTGTCTATTCCAGCTACTCCGAAGGGTGAAGGATTCTTCCCTTCAGAATATATACAGGAGAGTCAAGAATAACTCTTTCTTTTATTTTGCCCAAGTTTTTTCACTGGTGGCAAAACAGTGCCAAAACCAACGCTTTGCTTTGTCTCATTCCACCTTTCCACTGGTGTACAAACAACAGGACCCTGCAGGAGCACAGGATAACTCAACTCTTCCCAGTCCCTGCCAGGAAAAGGCACCCCTCTGTCCCTAGTAGATATAGTCATCTGATAACCATCTGATTAGCTCTCAATGATTCGTGGTACAACCAGGCTATCGCAGGAAACAGAAGTCAGAAAAGGACAGGGGAAGGAAAAAAAAAAGTTTGATTGGATGGAAATGAAGGTCAGAGAGCTGAAAACTTAACTGGACAATCCCCACGCAGGCATAAGTGGAAACTCCTAGGGGCCAGGGAAAATAGGGAGCGAGGCTTTCACACGAGGGAAGATTCTGAAGGAAAAGAAGAAACTTTTCCACCATGCTGGATGGAGCACAGAACTCACGAGAGTTGGGCAGCAGCCCAAAAGGGCCTGGTTTTGATGCAGTGGGACAGGAAGCCTGACCTGTGCTCGACAGCAGAGTTACTCATTCCACACACAATGACTCTGCTTCAATGAGAGGGTTTCACCTCACATTTCCTATAGCCTAAAGGCTACAGTATTTGTGTAGGAAAAATTTATTTAAGCTTCCTCAGGCAGCAGAGAAAATTGAGCACGTCTCAAGTATCAGCAATGAATATAGTATCCAGTGACTTACTAAGTAAAAGTGAGACGCTGGCCATCTCATGTCTATTTCATGTTTAGCGTAACTCCCAAATCAGTCAACAAGGTTGAAAATGTCCACTTCACCAAATGACCTATAAATCTTGCCAGGGCTGAAAACTGCCCTGTTTAATACTCACAGGTTTTATGCAATTCTAAGCACACATGAAAAGGGAAATATGGGCAAAATTGGATTAGAAGTCAGAGCAGTTGCTCCTGTGCCACATCTAAATCTACTCACACTCAAGGTGCCTGTCATTTTGTCGCTGGTTATAGAGGGAACCTAAATTTATCATGACTATAAATTCAGCACTTTAAGGAACTCCACTTGATTAGGATGAATCCAGCGCATAAGCCTTCACAAAGTGGCCACTAGAGAAATTCTGCCATTTGGATCTTAAATGTACAATATTGCATCACCTACCCCTGAGAAAGAAGCTGAGTGAGATGCATTTGTGCATCTGCCAGAAAAAAAATAATAGGTAATGACTAGGTTCCTCTTCATTAGGACCTTATATGTCTATCCAAAAGACTCTCAGGGAAGTTGTCTCAGGAGAGATGTATTTGAGCACACAGTACTACGAATCCTCTACTGTAATGATGAGCCAGTTTAAACAGCATTACTAAGATTAAACAGTGTAGACAGTGAATTAATTCAGCACAGAGCCCAGGAAAGTCTTAAAATAATATAGAGAGTACTCCAGTATTGTTTTTTTTTAACTGCTTACAGTGTCTCAGGCTTTTGAGCTCACAAGCTCTGCCGGAGACATCAGAGTAAGAAATCCAATACTTTGAGGGCCCTAAAATAAAAATCTTTAGGGTAGAATAGTTTTAGGGACAATAAATAATAGCATGCTGTAAGTTCTGGGAATCTTCTCTTCTATGACCTGCTCTTGAATATCACAGTAGTAAGTGAAATAAATATTCTCACAGACTTCACTAATGCAGGATCAAACCACAAACCTCTCGACGCAAAGAGCCTCACTGGAGGCACTGGGCTTTGAATTAGGCTTCAAATGTTTCTTTAAAGATACCTTTACAATTCCCTCTCTAATTATTATGTTCCACCCTAACTACAAAGCTATAAAGAGGCAGCAAGGTGTGTGGTAACAGCATTCCTACAGTCTTGAAGAAAATGCACATTATACAGCAGAGTGACAGAAGTGCTATGCTGGTACTTAAGTTAAAAGTTACTGAGACTGGAATCCTGGCAAACATTCAGGGCAACGCTGTATCAAGCTGAATGAATTAATGTTTTACTAATGACTTGAACTTAAACAAGCTAAAATCCTTCTTCAGAAAGGGGAAAAAAAAGAAAAGTTCTGTCTTTTCAAAGAGCTTCCTAAGGGCCTACTGCTAAATGAAATTCTTTCTATTACTAAAACCAAAAACTAATTAGTTAAATCTGTAAAAGAAAGATTAACTGAAGAAAACCCCAGGGAAAACAAGCCACAATATACTGATTTAAGAAATTCTCATCTAGGCCAAACCCAAGCAAAAATCAACACAGGTCAAATTAATTCATTAATTTACTCTAACAGGATTTTCACTCCAGTTGTATTATTTCTGGCTCTTAACTTCCTCTTCTTAAATTCTTCAATGCCAATTATAAAGAACAGGTCATACAACTTCAGGGAAAACTTGAACATCATCCAAACACAGCTTGGGCTTATGAAATAAAACTAATGTCTTCCTTTTCCCAGAAAGTACACAAAGGCATTGATATGGCAAGAATGGTCCTTATATTGTAAGATTTAGCAAGGGAAACAGAATAAATTAATATAACTCCGTTTTCCAGCAGACTTGCTTTTCAGGCTGCACAATCTTATACGTGTTATGCTTTGCAAGACTAGCTCAGAAAAGATATTTCCTAGTACATTGAAATTTTTAAGAGTTAGAGAATTCTATCTCTCACAGGAAAACTCAAAAGAAAGTTGATTGCTTTGAACTAGCTCCCCTGAAGTGATGCTAAAGCAGTTGTTATGGCTGGTCTTCATCATAACTGTTTGAAAGTAGAAAGGCTACATACGCATATTGGATCCCTTTTCTTCAAGCAGGCTTCTAATTCCCCATCACTCAACGGTTATATAAAGTTTCAGTTCCGGCACATTCCCAATGCCTACCAGCCCACCGTAACAATTTGGCAAATGTAAGTTAATTACATAATGTAATACAAATAAGGTTTTTATTTATCCTGAACAGGCAATAAAATGTACCATGTGTTTGCTGATACATGGTTATACTGCTAGGGAGAGTGTTTTTTACAATAGCGAGAATGTTGTAAATTAAGATGCACAAATTGCAAAAAATTGATGACGATGTATGACTTCATTACCTTTTCTCCATTTTTAATTTAACTTGATTCTTAGTGAATTCCCATAGTTTAAAACTCATTAATATTTCTCAGTTAACAGTGGAAAACTGTCACACATCTGTAGTTTGTTTCAGATGTGTTTATCCCTTTTGTATAAATAGTAATCTAATTTTTAAAGAAATCAAGAAACATGCCAGAAACATTTCATCTACTGATCAAACAAACCTTTATGGGAACTCTTGGGACTCTACATTGTTAACCGGCAAGTGGAGTGAAAAATGCTAAACTCATCCTGAGGGCTATTTAGAATCCCTCAGTGAAACCAGGCTGGGAAATCAAACAAGCTGAGCTGCTGTGAGTAGGGTTTCTCGACAGCATCCAGTGTCCCTTCTCTCATTTCATTCTTCTCTAGACCTCTTTAGTCTGTCTGAATCAAAAATATTTGCAACCAACAACCAATATCATTTCACAGGCTTATTATAGCTCACTTTAGGAATTAGCGTCTTTCTACAGGTTCTCATGTCACCGGCAATCAGCGTTACTCCTGAGAGTTCTCAATTCTTCCACCTAAGCCTAGTGTGTCTCCTTAATCTCTTTAATTCTTGCATTTTGACCTAATTTTACTGTTCATTGTCATGCTTCTTTTGCTGCTAGCTGGGCCTTATTACGTATCATAAGAATATAAAAGCTAAATTGTGGATTACTTTTAAGTAAACAGCCTACTAAGTACTCATAGTGGTATCTTGAGCATTATCTTCCTCTCATCAGAACAAGTCAAATGAAATCAATGGCACTATTCAGCTCGCTAAAGCAAGCAGGATTCAGCTCCAGGAGCTGAGCTGAACAATTTTGTTGCGAATACATTGTTCTTTGTATGATTATTCAGCAAGCGATCTCAGATTAAAACTAGAAAAATATCTATCACCAGGTGATGGTGTGGAGAGATTTCCCTTCTATCCAACCAACCCAGCAGCTGGGATGCTCATTCTGCATGGAAGACAAGACTATTGGCCCTGACTTCAAGGAGAACTGGAACCAAAATCTCCCCACCATAAACCCTGATCTAAGCCACCAGCCTAAAGGTTATTCTGGAATGCACTGCTCCTAATCGGTGTGTTCAAGACATTTTATTCTGTGGAACATAGCAGGTATTAGCAGAAGAGGAAAAATACAGAGGAAAAGAAAGAGGGGAGGAGCACAGAAAAAAAATGGGAATTTGTTTGCCCCATGGTAACAGTACTTAGTTGGAGAGTGGAACACAAGAATCCAGGCTATGTTCAAAAAAGTATTTAAGAATTCATATACACAGGAGGCAAATAGAAAATGAATAAAAAACTGGCCAGAATATAAGTGAGTGCACATTATGGGGAACAGGGGTTCAAAGCCTCTGAAATAAGGAAGGAATTGCATCCGAGTCTTCCACATTTGGAGAAAGTGCCCTAACTTCTGTATAAAAGGCAATTCAAAACACAATTGCCTCTCCTTTCCTAATCCAGAACAGTACTAAACCCACCCCTTCAATTACACTGCTTTGCTTTTGTTAAAAATGACTAATAATCCAGGATGGGGAGCAGAGGAAAGCTTTGCTTTTGGCTAAAACCACCATTTGAATCCAAATAATTAAAAACGAACAAAAATTCTCTTGCTAAACTGAACAACTAGTTTTTTCCTCTCCAAAAAAAGTTTTGGTTTATCTGGATAAAGCAGACCTTCTTTTCTATATATATATTTGGAGGATAAGGTAATGTTCAAGTTCAAAACAGAAAATTCAGTCATTTCCAGCGGTCAAAGTGTCAATATAAAGAAACCGATATAACTGGTATAGAAAACGATGAAAATCTTTCCATTGAGATTAGTAAGGCCTGTTCTAGACTTTCTATATGCCCCATATAATCATCTCTACGCAAAACACACAGCTACTCCTGTATACTTTAATAGATATTAATTTTGCTGTGACCTTGCAGCCACGTTCACAACACCACCTCCATGAACTAATTTTTTATTTACAGAAAGGTTTATTTTGAGGTTTTTTTTTGTTGTTGTTTGGGTTGTTTGTTTGTTGTTTTTTTTTTTTTTTATAAACTGTAGTGTCAAACTACTATTTAAATCCCTTGGTAATACTTACAGTAAGAAGTGTGACATGTGGAAAATTGTTTGGGCACCAACCTAGAGTATATCAAAACAGCAGCAACAGGCCTGGCAACAGACCAGAATCCAATACAGTACTTGGCAAGTGATGGCAAAAGTACCGCCAACATGTGATGCCCTCATTTTTAAGCCAAAGATAAATGTAGTTGATGTTTCTTGCCAAGACTGGTGTGCCCAAATGCCACATGTGAGGTCAAGCAAGGATGCTGCAAATAATTCTCAATGATATTTTACCAGTCTGCTTCTTTAAGAACAGTCAGATACTGAGTCAAAAATGTCTGTTCCCACACTATTATTATAGCTCACCCAAGAAAACACATCAGTGTTATGGCTTTGAAAAGCAGCACTGACAACTGTTTTAGTTTAATAATTATATTCAGGAGTGTAATATTATTCTCTCAAAAATCAATAAAGCCTGAATGATGAAATTCCTAAAAATGTATTTCATGTGTAAAATGAAGGATGACAGATTAAATAATTATATTTCACAAAGCTAATGGAAGCTTTCTCTAAGCAGTAGAACAGCCCTTTAATTAACATAATTTCTTGCATAAACGTATTTGGGAAAAGTCTACGAAGTTTTCCCAGAAATTAGGTTTAAAGGCTAACTTCAGAGAATTGTTTTTGAAAGATTCTTGCTTCATTGGGGATTTAACCAAATGTTAGTACAGGAAAATGCAGTTCTATGTTAAGGCATTTAGAAATCTGTAATGAAAAGTTTAAATGAGATTTAGCTAATGATGTAAATCACCAGTTTCAGTGAGCCTTGACTTTGCAATGCTTTGGCTTTAAGTCAGAAAAGCTGCCCGAAGAGCCTGAAATTAAAAAAAAAAATTATCTTGTTTCTTTCCTTCCCTAGTGATCCTCACATTCCTAAAACAGCCATGAGAATCTGTCATTACCTCCCCTTTGAAACCATTCTACCCTTAAGGCTCTGTACTGCAAGATACCACTTAGCAGCCCTAAAGAAGCAGTTTGGAGGCTCCAATTAAGCACTGCGCAGAGAAAGGAGTTAGGTAAGGGATGGACAGGTTATGGTTCAAATTAAGGCTGAACAGGAAATGGGCTTCCCCCCTGCACAATCTTT
>VYZM01001419.1:31837-45498 GCA_013398915.1 Dromas ardeola | reverse complement strand
TGCTCCAGGCCCAAATCAGCATTATCTCATTTTTTTCATCAAAATGGGAAAATTTAATGGAACTGACTCCGTAATGCAAAACATTATTAGTATGGCACAAGCCTCTTGCAACAAAAAATACTGAGGCACATAATCTCTTTCATGGGTGCTGCAATCCTGGTTGACGGTTCCCCAAGCTTCAGAAGACAGAGAGGGTAGGAGGAGGAGCAAGCAAGGCAGACTACTGTGATGAGAGTACAAGCAACAAGTGGGTCAAGAACAAGAGCATATTTTAAAAATATTTGGGGGCAGATCACTATTTAGAAGAGATGAACACTCCTTCACTGACTTTACACATGCAGGACTTGAACGTTTCGGAGTTATCCATAACACTTAAATAGAATAAAGACTATTTCTTATGTGAAGCAAAAATGAAGACAACAATAGTCCTTTACACAGAAGCTCTGCTCTTCATTTGGCATTCCTGCTACCCCAGACCCAATACGCACCGCTGGGAAAAGGAATGTGTTTAACTGATACTGCCTCTGGAGGTAATGTGGTCTGAGCTGGGGTCTGCGTTTAGTGCTAGCTTTGGGGTATGTTTGTTTTATTATACACAATCAGCAGAATCCGGCCAAAAATTTGCTTTAAACCAGTTCAACCAATTTCACATTATTTGAAACTGCATATTTAACGAAAAAATACCTTCTACAGATCAGATAGGAGGGAATTTTGAGCCGTATTCTTTTTCAATTATTATGACTTACTGCAGTGACATTAAAAAGACAAGGAGAACATAAATTGAAGGTAAATGATGGACTTACGTTTTAACTGTGCATTCTTAGTGCTAGTTTCTTGTGTAAGGAGTAAAAATGCCTCAGACAACTCACACGGGATGTAGTGTGAAATTGTAGCGTGCAGTTTTCTGAAACAGGCACAAGAGCTCAGCACACTGGAGCTAATTTCTGTGTCAACTTTCATTCCATATGGATTAGTGCCATTTTGCATAGCTGAAGCACCAACTCTATGCATATATTGGGCAGTGCCATACATATCCAGTTTCCCCAAGCTTTCAGCAATATGAAGTTGCTGCAGACATGACAGTTTTTCACTAAGTCTATCAGATTTAAGTTACTCTGTGAGTCTGTTTTTCACTAATTAAAAGGCTCAAGCGTTTTCAGCTGGATCTTTTTCTTCAGTCTAGTGAGACTCTCAATAGTGTGTACATTTGCATACGACAAATACATCCAGGAGTTCAATATCAGTCTAGATTTACATTCTTTTACCTCCCCACAGGAAAAAAAAATTAATCCATCTTTCCCTGCCTTTAATAATCATTGAATTAAGAATTTAATAATATAAACATCAGGATTCACCACTGTCACAGGCTTGCACTTTCTAAGAAGAGTTTTTTTCTCCACCTTGTTAATGGAATGTGGAGGCCACTTCTGAGGAAAGAGATGCAACTGAGACTATTTTGCAACCTTTGTGAAAACCAAAACTGCATATTTTCTTCAACGTTTTGCTAAAATGGACTCATAACACTTTTTCAGTATCAACAGATCTCCACTTGATTGTTTTAAGATCAGAATTCAAAACAAAACAGAAAGCAAATTCTTAATATGAACTATGGTAGTTTCTTTCGATACATCACACAGCTAACTCAGCAGCATCCAATATCCTAAAGTATCTTCTTGTTCTAAGTATAATAGAAATGCAAGGACTTGCCCACTTTATAGCAGATCATCTTGAGGCTAAATCCCTAAGCATGAAGAATTAAAACCTTTTCTACCTTTAAAAATATTAGTGCTGATAAATAGATGAATTGTGTTCAGTTTATTTCACGTTTTAATTACTCTTATGAAACATGCCATTTAAAGCCGGAAACACACTACAGCCATACATATGCAGGTAACTGATGGTGATAATAAGACTCTTTCAGAGCTTGAAACCTCAACCGGTTCTTTTTGGTGAAACCTCTAATTCTGGTTTGAATACAGCAGGCATATGCTCTCGCTTGTGAATTACATTCCTGAGGGCTTTCTCTCCTTTTATTCTCAAATGGTCTTCCTTTCTCTTCACATTGAGCAGATTTCTACTCTCTTTAGTTATACTTGGAAAGTTATCACAAGACAGCCATAATCCCTGAGCAATTCTCCATTTGCCCAGGAGGCAGGTTTCTCCCTTAGCCAGTAAGCAAAGTTTGTGCCAGTACCACATTTCATGCTTTCAGACCCTAGGTGACAATTTGGTACGTAGCATGGCTCTCACCTTACTCCTGCTGGGAGAAACAGAGCAGGCAAGGGGCCAACAGCTGGCAGAGTGCTGATTTGGCTCTTTTCCCCTCACTTACCCACCTGGCCTGCCGTCGCCCTAACTTGCTTACCACAAATGCTAGCCACGTGTAAGAGGATAAACAGAATTCCAGACCCTCAACAGAATTCACACTGGAGCAGTTTGATGACTGCTTATACTTGGTCTCTGTGCAAATGCCTGAGATAACAGACTCGGGCCCCAATCAGACTATCATCGTTTAAGAGGCCGACCAAAGAGCTTCTGCATTTGTTCTCTTAAGTCGCAGTATGATGAATGGGGGGAGAGGATCAACCATCAAAAGATGGAACTAGAGAAAGTCATGGTCCTTTTATCCTATTTGCAGTTCATAGACGATGACCAAATATTCCAAAACACACAGAAGAGTATTTTACAGGGAACACTAGAGGTATGGGGCAAAATCAGCTTTCTAATTCATGTTATTTGAAGAGAGCAGGGATTGGTATCATAGGTTCCCCTCACTGAGGCATGAGACAACTGGAAGATATAAATTACTTGGGCCACAAGATGTGCCTTATTAGTTTGGGTTTTTTTTACTGTTTTTTTTTACTTATTCAAAATAACATTACCTGAATAATAAAAACAAATATTCATTCATTGAATCACATTTTGAAACCCCTCCTGATTTCAACTCAATCAGTTATGGACTATGGCACAATTCAGCTTCAGCGAAGTCCCACTTATTTAATTTAAAGCATTAGGCACTGTGTGGTAGCCATCACAAATCTGTTACTACTGCAAAATTCCTAATACAGGACAAGTCTGAAGCGTGCCATTCTACTGCGGGTGTTGGTAGTCTGTGCATCTTTCACTCAGATCTTGTGTTTAGTCTCCTAGAATGATCTGGCTTAAAATCAAAACCACTAAAACAATAGTCCTGGTACAACTGAAATTCTGCCAAAATATACCTGAGCTGCAGAACACAGGCTTTGATGTCTTTCTGAAGAGGGCGGAAATATACCTAGGTTAAACTGATGTATTTTTCACGCCTGTTACAGATTCTAAAGACACTGCTAATAAATTTGAGTTTAGACAGACAAATATTAATTTTTGATCACAACTTCATCTCTTTTAAATACAGTTTTACCATCTTCAGTCAAGCAGAAAATCAGAAATATTCTGAAATGCAGCACAGCTCATTTTTCACTGTGTCAACAAATAGCCTCAGGAAGGCAAAGACCATCTTACCATCTAGCTAAGTAGTCTGCAAGATGATAACGTTGTCACAAGTTCCAAAGGCTCTAAAAAATCAGCAAGCACCTTGTTATTATAATGATTCTTTGTATTATGAAAAATAGCATGCTGTTACAATTGACAGGCTGTTACAACCCTGCCAAGTAGAAGCAGATGTGGCAGGTCAGCTTTCCAGTGAAAGAAAAATTCTTGGTGTAGAGTCGGAATATATTAAGTGCAATTTGCTGTAACTACACATTTGCCACTAGAAAGTGTTCAAATAGCATGGAGAGAAGTCTCACAAACGTTGGATTCTCGAGAAGCAACTCAGTTTTAAGAACTGTTGTTAATCAGTTCACTGAGAGTAAACTTTCTTCAACTTTAATTACTCCCATCACATGAAAACTTGAAATATCTCAGGATTGAGTATTTGTTCACCTACCAGAAGAACAACTTGAAAATCATTAACAATGTCACCATGTGGTGACACCTGTCATAAGAAAATGGTGGTATTACTAAGAAAATATAGCATCCCATGCTCCATTATCTTTACTTAGTTTTAAATTTCTCTAACCTATATCTCAGTTTAAAGAGGATTTAAGGAAAATAAGTCAAGTGTTACAAACTCTTATCTCACTACTTGTTCTCTGATGTAGCAAAGATTTGGAAAGACATTTTCAAGTCTCTAGAGGTACTGTCTCTTCTGTGCTTGTCCAGCACAATGAACAGGAGAACGTGCTTTAATATTCCACTCCCAGCAATGGCAGATGGTGACAAAACTGTTCAATCTCTGACAGACAGGACAAATCCCTGTTCACTGATCTTAATACCATTAATTGGCTGTGCTTCTTGTGAAGCAGTAACACAAGCTGAGTACACATGAGCTGAAAATAAGCTAACTTGAAGCATTTTTTCTAAGAAGATCATTATTAAATCGACTAATAAAATTCATTGCCAATTACTCATAGAGCTACATATCACATATTAAAAAAGGTATTAAAGTAACATAATCTAGCCACCTGTTACCACACACAGGAATGTCTACATTTAGGAATATCCATATTAAGTACAGACCTTTGGATAGGAAAAAGAAAAGGCCTGTTAATGTTTTTTGTTTACCCCTTAAACTGTTCTTTGTTTTTCAAAAACAAACAAAAAACCCCATGACATATTTTTTTCCTTCATGCGAGTATATGCTAGTATTCTCAATTTGTTTTTATTCTTTCCTTTTGCATCCTCCACAATCCTACAAAATTAATATTAGTTAGGAGAATTGACATCAGTCACCCAGCAAAGGTCTTTCACAAGCCATTGAGGATTCTGCTAAGCAGGTAGAATCAGAACTTGAACTCTACACAACATGCACATCAGAGACAATTCATCCATATGAATAGTCTTATAGCTGGAATCTTTAAAGAGGCAGGCAACCATAACTGTAAATCAAAATTTAGAATGTTTCTCAAGATAAAAGGCTTGTAAGAATTTATGCGTAAAGAGCCTGGACAGGGACTACAAAGACAAAACCATGGAAAGACCAGGTATCTGAGGAGACTTAGAGAATTTCACTTTCTTGCTACAGTAGTGTTTTTTCATTAGATGCAATTATCATATCGACATCTCTCTTTGTAATCACCAGAAATAGTCCACAATATGGGAAAGTCATAACAAAAATCGTATTCCAGGAGATAACATGGACTTCCCTCAATTAAAGTCCCCAAAGTATACTTAAACTCTTTCTCTTTCAAGAACAACAAAAGCACAGATATTATGAGTACTCACCACCGTCTTCAACCATGAAATGAAAAATGTCGCTGGTGGCATTGTCACCCCCTCGTAAAACATAGCATATCTTCATATCATCAATATCAGCTGGAAAGAGTCAGGAAAAAATAGATCTCATTTTAAATGCTGAAGGTATGAAACTTTTTATAGAAAAACTTGACATGTATTAAATAGTTTCACTTCAACAGAGAAAGGTCAAGGTTCTCCAGCAGATCTCAGGAATTTCAGTATTAACAGCACTTAAGTTTTACAGATATCATTCATTCTCCCTCCCTTTTCTTCCCCCTCCCCAGTGCCCTCTTTCTTTTAAGATGTATTTACAAAAAGAACTGAAAGGAAATGTAAAAACATGGGCTCAACAGTCAGAACTATTTCATATTTTCAGTGGTGCATTTTCTTAAGCAGAGGCATATCTCTACTAAGATACTGATTCTGTCATTCTTCATCCTGAGAATGACTGTAGAGGTCACAGAAAATCTGTGTCTGAGATGGGACCAAACCCCAAGGTATTTTCTATGTGAAGTTCTACCCTCCATTCTAAAGGCAAGACAAATTAGTCCACATGAACCACCCCCCCACCCCGCCCAGAACTAGATTACTTCTACATGTGGTCTACCTCTAGGATAGGATATCTCTACACATTCTGCAGTAGAGAGATCTCAATCTCTTTAGTCCCCTACAAAAATACCCTCTCCACCAGACCATCCTTCCTATCACCACGTTTTCAAAGGATATGGCATATAATCTATATGAATTGTCATAAACAGTGCTCAAACACTTACAGTGATTGACTGTTTTAAGAACCCGAACAGATACAATTAAAGTAGATCGACAAAACTAAACTAAGAAAAAATTCAATGCACAATTTTGAATCATCAATTGCAATAAAGAAAGTATGTAAAAGGCAAAAATTTATTTATTACTATTGTGGTTTTTGGATTCCTTGGGCAGTGATGAGAAATGTGTAATACGTAAAAACTAATCTTTGTAACTTTCTTTGAAAGATTGCTGTTGTTAAAAATCCAAGTCTGACACTTTTTTTAAGAAAAAGTTTTAGAAATTAATAGCATTAAAGTGGAGCTCAAGTACCACCCAAGTTCTCCCCCCACATTAGGGCATATGCATTAGTAAAAAGAAGCCAAAAGCACTTCAAAAAGTGAGGAGCCCAAAGCCCCTCAAAATCCTCAGTTCCAAAAGTAGCCAGACATCGTCTAGGGCAAACAAGTTAAGAACCTTATCAGCAAATATATGTCACTGAAGAATCTCTTCCGTAAATGTTTGAAAGTTAAAGATCAAAAATTCATGGGGCTGTAAAGAGGACGCAAACAAATACCTCTTCATGCCAGTGGAGAAAATAAATCTTTCATCCTGCAAACACTTACGCAAGTACTCAGCTCTGCCTCTGTGGGTAGCCTTACCAAAACCCATGGTTCAAAATATATAAAGATATGCACTTGAGCCAGTGTTTGCAGGACTAGGACCACCTCATCAAAAAACCCACTTGCCATCCAAACATAATTTTGTCAACAGAATTGCAAAGGAATGTCCTGTTTTCTGTTCATTAAGAACATGTTCTGAGTCACTTGCGCAATTCCACACTTTCCTTCCACAGTTGAGTAGGTTATGCTAGTTATTTTAAAACTTGCCTAGTTGTAAGCACAATTTATTGCTGTGTAACTACAGTACCTGCTAAATATTAATGGCATATTGGAATTCTTCAACATAATTTTGAAATCCAACAAAATTTTCTATTAAAAAAAATATATTTTTCTCCACTAGACCAAGGCACTTATTTCCCATTTATACTTCTGCAAAACTGATGTGGTTATTTAAGGTTACATATATTAATATGTATTCTTTAAGAAACAAAAACACTTCACAACATCATTCACTCGTCTCTCTGAAAACACTTGCCTGAAAAAGAAGATAAAACACATTATCAGGGTGAATGTTGAATAAAATCATCGCTTGCAAAATGCTGCGTATTTGGCTGGAGTAGCCATGTAGATATCTTTGGCCTCAGGAGGTTACATGGAATGCTGAGGCATCAACCAAGCTATATTATTGCCAAGCCAAGTAACAACTGCATTTTGGTCATCCAACAAATGTACACCTGGCCACTTGGCACAAAAAAGAATGGAATATGTACCTATCCTGAGTGCCCCCTCGAAAAAATGGGATATCACCATGCTACACAGTGGTCTGCTTTCAAGGAACATCTACTCAGTAATTCTACATTCTCCAATGTAAAAGAAAACCCCCTAGAAAAGTGATAATCTGTTTATTTGCTCACTCCCATTCTCTTCTGTTTCTCATTTGTTCTGACAACAATACTCTTAATACTACTCGCAGTTCATTACTAAAGCTTTACATTTAATGAGATGTGGTGGTTCCCAAAGCTTAGACATGGTTTCGTTCCTCCTCATCCTTTTTTTGCACTAACACTGCAAAACTTAGGGCACCCCCGCCATTCAAAAGTTCATTAGGCCTGTTTGCAAGATTTGGTCTATATGACAGGAACATCACTACAGCCAAGACTGTAACACGGGAGACATACCAGTATGGGCTCTGTGAAATGAAATACAGACAACTACAAGCGTTCATCTCTAGCCTTACCACCTCCACAGCGTCTGGGCCCCCATAACTTTGAGTCTCCATGAAATTGTGCTGTCTGATCACTCGACAGCTGCAGGAGGCTCCAAGAAACCTCATTTCATTTTTAATTAACCAGCTATTAACTCATTGCAAAGTAACACGGAAAATTCCCTGGAGAATAGCTAATGCTCCCCTTTCAATTAAAGTTACTTCATAGCCTTGTGTTGAGGCTTTATTTCAGAACATACACCACATGTGGTTTTCATCCTATTTATACCATCTAGTATTTTAGTTCCATGTAAAAAGTATCACTGACATAATTTTAAAACATTTACGTTACCTTTTAACTTACCACAAACACTTTGTGGTTAAGATTTGTGTAATTAGGGCAACAGATGCACTCATAATATATTATTTCCCCATGTTTGGGAAATTATTTTGCTTCTACAGTTAAGTGCACTCAGACTGTATAGCAACTGATACCCTACCCATGGCATGACCATTAGTTAATAATAGCTTGGCCACTCCCATAGCATTTTCTAAATAAAACTGTTTAAAGGCAGCACTCAGCCCCTAAAGATCTGGCACCACGTGCAGCCCAAATCTGCTATCCAAATTTCTATCACTGACAGAAAGTCCAAATCACAGTTATTTGGACAGTAAGTTCTCCAAAGCAAAGATGCTCCTTTATTCAGTGTTTATCCAGTAGACACCCTTTCCTGTTTAAAGCTGTCACAGATGCAATA
The DNA here is from genome assembly GCA_013398915.1 of Dromas ardeola. Classification (NCBI taxonomy): domain Eukaryota; kingdom Metazoa; phylum Chordata; class Aves; order Charadriiformes; family Dromadidae; genus Dromas; species Dromas ardeola. The sequence goes on along the minus strand of VYZM01001419.1, from coordinate 36,889 downwards.
AATAATACACAGAACTAAAAAATATAAAGCCATTATAAATAAGCTCGCTGTTGGAAAGTTTCTCCAATCAATTATTATGGAGTTTAGCGTGAACAAGAACATTTTCAGTGATCTAAAGAAAGCACGGAGTATGGTAATACCTTGGGTGAACTGGCTGATGCTATGGTTGCCTTTCCCCAGGTGAATCAGGAAGCCATGGCGTGGACCCTCCGTGATTCTGATCTTGAGAGTAGCATGTAAACTGTCCCTGTCTTCCACTTTGAGCACCTTGTTGGTAATCTGAAACCCGATGTGACCTGTGGCTAGAATACGGAGAGTCTGAGCACCCTTGTTTATTACAACTTGAGGTACACTGTTGTCCACAGCCATTATTCGAATCTTCATAGTCTGAGGTTTCCTTGTTTCAAACACAGTGTTGGGGAAGACATAGAAATCAGTATGAGTGCCATCCGTAACAGTGAAAGAGAAGCTATCCTCCACTGATTCTGTGCCATCATGTTTGTAGCTAATTAGATTTTCATTTAGATCTTGTTTAGTGAAGGTGGTGACTGGTTTGGAGTTATTGAACATGATCTGACCATGAACTGGTATTTGAGTGAGGATAAATTTTAGCAATGCGTCAGGTGTATCTCTGTCTTCTGCAGTCAGTTCAAATGGGGTTATCAGTTTGTATTCATTTTCACTCACCACCAGGTTATGGATTGTGACAACAGGTTTCTTATTGTCCACATCACTGATAGAAATTCTGAAAGTACGAAAAACAGGGTTATAGCCATCAGTCACCTCAAACTCAAAGCTGTCCATTTTCACCTCATCTTCTGAAGTGTGAATGTAATAGACTTTATTGCCTGCTAACAGGAGTTGAGTAAAAGTGGAGATGGGTACCCCAGGCTGATCTGTGCATTCAAGATGACCACGAACAGGTGCTCTGGTAATAGTGAAAACTAAGTTCTCATCTGGACTATTTAGGTCACTGGTGCTAAGCAGATCAGTAGTAAGGGTTACCTTCCCTCCTTCCTTCAAAGAAACTCCTTTGCTGATTACATCTGGGAAGACAATATCAATGCTACCTATTGTCACATAAAAGTAGCGGTCAATGAGAGCATTTATTCCATCTGTCACATCAAACTTGATAAGATCACGAACTCCTTCTTGGCCAAAATGCATATATCGAATTAAGTTTCTATCCACTTCATCTTGTGTGAAGTTCATCCCCAGCGTAATATTCTCAGCTCCACCTGAAGGCTTTATTCTCTGCAAGAGGCCTTGTCCTGGCCCATATCTTATAATGTATGTCAAGGTTTTGTCTTCAGAATCTAGATCAGTAGCCTTCAATATTCTGTTATGAATAGTTCTAGTTTCCCCTATTTCAATCTCCAAACCGTCATTGATGGCCATTCTGGGTGTCTCATCATCTACAGGAATAACCATGATGAGTACCGTTTTCCTAACGGTATGTTTACCATCTGTGAGTTTCACCTCAAAACTGTCCTCCTTTGTCTCAGAGTCATCATGTTCATAGAGTATGTTGGAGCTCTCTGTTATCTGATCCAAGGTGAAGCTCTCCACTAGGACAGTTCCATTGACCAGCTGGTTCACAATGTGGCCATGCCTGGGAAGTCTGATGATTGTGAACATCAACTCATCAGCAGGGACGTCTGCATCAGCCGCGTTGAGGATAGGGGTATCAATAACCAGGCTCATGCCTTCCATCACAACAAACTCTCGTATAAAGATTTCAGGCTCTTCATCATTGATCGGCATAATGACAATGGGGAAAAAGTGCCTTTGGGAAAAGTTAATGCCATCAGAACAGCGTAAAGCAAATCTGTCTTCAACAGGCTCCACACCCTTATGTATACTTTGGACATAAAAAATATGCCCTTGACGGAGATCTTTCAAGGTAAAAGCACTTATAGCTACACCTGCTCTGGATTTTTCAGATCCTGGGGCTGGGGAGATGTTCTCTACATACCCAGATGTGGGCTGAGCAACAATGGTGCAGAGTATATCATCATTAGGAGTATCCACATCTTCAGCCCTGAGGTGAGCAGGAGTAATGACCCGTCTGTCACCTTCCATTACCACAAACTGCTCCCCCACAAAAATCTCAGGGGCTTGACTGTCAACAGGAAGAATGGTCACCAAGACTGAAACTCCTTGTACAACATTGCCCCTGACGCTCCACTCCTCAGACAGGTCAGACAAGGTAAGGTTGAAGGTATCTTCTTTGGGCAAGCGGCCTATTTCCCCACCAGTGTGAGCATACACCACAGCGCCATCCAGCACATCTCTCTGGGAAAATCTCTCTGCAGGCACACCTTGGACCAGGATGTTTCCATGCTGAGGAGGATCCTCTACAATGAAGGTCAACATTAAGTCATCTGTATCCTCATCTGTGCCCTGAATGACATTAGCAGTGATTTCAACAGCACCATTTTCCAGCACATCCAGGTAAGAACCAAGAGTGCCTGGGGGCAACCGTAGCATAGGAACCTCATCATCAACTGGGTGCACACTCATTTTCAGTGTGATGGGCACAAAATGAACCCCATCACTCACATCAAGCCTGCAGGTATCACTGTTGGTTTCAGCTCCACTGTGCACATATACCACCCTCCCTTGTCTGATATCCTCCAGGCCAAAGACAGCTCCTGGAATCAAACTGTACCCAGAAAGCTGCAACTGGCCATATCGAGGAGCCTGGGTCAGGATAAATCTGAGATGGGCAAGCTCAGTGTCCGTGTCACTGGCATCCAGCTCAGTTGGACTGAGGACATGGCTGCCTCCCTCAGGCAAAGTGAAGCCAGTATTAGTGATTTCAGGAGGCTGGTTATCCACAGGCTGCAGGTAGATGGTGAAAGTCCCTTCGGCTGTGTTGCCAGCTGCATCTTGCACTTGATACTGAAACTGAATCAAATGAGGAGCCACCCCCAGTTCTTCCTGTGGGGGACGGTATGATATTTTGTGATGATTGATCTGGGCTTGGGTGAAGTGCATAACTTCCACGGAATGATCCTCAGTCAGCACGAGGGATCCAAGGCGGGATCCATATACATCTGGAGGATGGTTAGTGTCAGTGGGGGGCTGCGTTATTGTATAGCGGAGTTCACGGTCCCCTGAATCCTGATCTGTGTAACACAAGTGTTTCCTCCGCAGTGGGGTCACCTGCTGTTCTGCAACTATTAAGTGCAGGCTGCTGCTACTATGCAACTCCGGGGCTAATCTGTCCACGGGATGTACCCGGATTACAAAAGTTTGTGGTCCAGAGCGGTTGGGTGGGTCATTGTCATCCTGGACTCTGAAGACGAACTGGTCCAACACAACCCCAGGGCCAGGGCTGTGAGGCCCAAAGTGATGGTAATAGAGACGCCCTTCCACAATGTCCTGCTGCAGCCACTCTCTCACTGGCTTTTCATAGATTAGGGAGCTCCCTGCTAAACCCAGCACCCTCCTCCATGAAAAGCCCTCATCTTCTTCCTCCTCTTCCCAGCCGGGAGGTGGCTGCGCTTGACGAAGGAGGAGCTGCCCAGCAGTGGGGCCAGACTCTACTGTGAAGAGCAGGGTGGCATCCTGCGAGTCAATGTCAGTGGCGCTAAGAGCACGGGTAGTGATAGGCACTGTTTCACCCTCAGCCATGGCCAGTCCTGTGTTAGCATTCAGTAGGGGTGGCTGGTCGTCAGTGGGAACCAAGGTAATGGGGAAAAGGAACTCAACACGGTGGCGAGAGCCACCATCTTCCAGCCGCAGCACCAGGTTGTCACTAAGTGGAGACTCACTGCCGTCATGCTGGTAAATGACCCGGCCTGCTGCCAGCTCAGCCACCGTGAAGTGTTTACGAGGGGCAGCAGGTACTGGGGAGTCCTCCATCAGAGTAAGGTGGCCATGCCTCAGCCCTGCCACCACACTTACCCGCACCTGCTCAAGGTCATCCTCATCACTGATCACCAGGTTGGGGCTGGGACCAGGGCCTGAGAGAGGCCGTGACTGCCCCTCATAGAGCACGAGGCCAGTGTTGCGGGTCACCACAGGTGCCAGGGTGTTCATGGGCTTCACCACAATGACGAAGGCGAAGGGCTCTGAGGCAGCACCCTCGGGGTCCAACACTTCCAGCTCGAGCTCAAAGAGCCGCTCCCGATCCGAGTCCTCTGTGGGTGGCTGGTAGGCGATGCGCAGCTCCCTCACGTCCCGCTGGCTGAAGGAGGAGACAGGCAAGCTCCGGTCATCTGTGCTGACCATGTGCCCCTGGCCAGGGCCAAAGGACGAGGTGATGTTGAAGAGCAGCAGGTCTGGTGGCGACTCAGCATCCTCAGCCGCAAGCATGTCAGGCGTGAGGGCGGTGAGGACAAACTGGTCCACCTCCATCATAAGCATGGCCAAGAAGCTGGGTTTGGGGGCCACGTTCTCAGTCCCGGCCCGGATTCGCACCAGCACCTGGAAGTACTCGCGCTTCAGCAGTGCCCCACTGCCCGACGCCTCCCGCAGCTCGGCCACCAGCGGCACCAGGTCACGGTTGGGGGAGCCGCCGGCTGCCGTGTGCCGGTAGCGCAGCCCCAGCCGCAGGAACTCCTCGCAGTCCCACATGGAGGCAGGCACCGGGCCGCCCCCCGCCGCCTCCCCACTCGCGGCCACCGGCGCCGCTGCCGCGGGGTAGTTGAGGATCTCTCCGTAGCGGGGCAGCCCGGCCAGCGGCGGCAGCAGGCCCACCCGGCAGCGCTGCCGGCCCGGCTCGAAGGCGAACTCCAGGCTGCGGGCGTCCAGCGGGTTGCTGGTGCCCCGCAGGCGCTCGACGGTGAGGGGCAGGTTGCGGGTGACGATCTCCAGCTGGGTGAAGAGCACCTCCACCTCCAGCACCAGGGGCAGCACCAGGGCGCGGCTGGGCGAGTCGTAGCGCAGCTGCAGGCGGACGCGGTCCCGCGAGGGGCTGCGGCCGCCCAGGTGGGAGTACTGCACCTCGCCGGGCCCGAAGTCGCAGGGGAAGCGCCTGGGGCTCAGGCGGCCCGGGCGCTGCCACAGCGGATCCTCGTCCAGCACGGTGAGGTGGCACCGGTC
>VYZM01001419.1:1655-20257 GCA_013398915.1 Dromas ardeola | reverse complement strand
GTGCAGAGGAGGGCAACGAAGCTGGTGAAGGGCCTGGAGAATAAATCTTATGAAGAGCGATTGAAGGAGCTGGGACTGTTTAGTTTGAGGAAGAGGAGGCTGAGGGGAGACCTCATCACTCTCTACAACTACTTGAAAGGACATTGTAGAGAGCCTGGTGCTGGTCTCTTCTCACAGGTAATTAGCTATAGAACAAGAGGGAATGGCTTAAAGCTGCAACAGGGTAGGTTTAGACTGGACATTAGGAAAAAACTCTTCACAGAACGAGTGGGCAGACACTGGAATAGGCTGCCCAGGGAGGTGGTGGAGTCACCATCCCTGAATGTGTTTACGAGTCGTTTAGATGTGGTGTTGGGGGATACGGTGTAGGGGAGAACTTTGTAGAGTGGGGTTGATGGTTGGACTTGATGATCCCAATGGTCTTTTCCAACCTGATTTTATGTTAAGAGAATTCTCCCTCCTTTAGCTCTCTCATTTATGATGTGATCTGAATTAAGCAAAATCTTCACAAAGCAAGTCACCATTTCTACATGCAGTATTCCAGGCCATTCATTTATATCACAACCTTAATCTCTGTAATGTGTTACTCTCCATTACACATCTATGTTTAGATTTGCTTTTCTGCCCCTTACTATAGGCTGATAAGAAGTCAGTAAAGAACACAACACAGTGTTGCCCTGAGTGGTCAGTCTTAGTTCAGAACTTAAATGCCCCAGAAAGTTTATGTTATTTTGTCTAATGAAATATTTTGGATTTGTGAGAGTTAAATTTCTTCCACCACTTTAGCTTATCATATTTCTTAAGTCTGTAACTGCCTGAAGATTTTCTTATATATCTGTTTTTCTGTGAAGACACCAGGACTTCTCAGCCTCAGCAGTGAATTTTTCAGGTGAGAAGCAAATAAGTTTCTTTCTCAGATCTGAAACCAGACAGTCCAGAATATTGTAAAACAATGTAAGCAACAACATAAACAGGCCAAAAACACATAAAGCACGTGTGTACGATATCTACTGAAAAAACTCCCAAAGCATATACACAGATAACTAAATCCCTACAGAACTCTACGAATTGAAACATCGCAGATCACGGATCAACCCCCGTGACTTCCTTGTTGTTACTGGTTTTGTATAAAGGTGTGAGGAACAGACAGTAAGTAACGTCCCATAAAGATCTTGAGTCTTTTTTGTCAGTTTGTTTTCAGGAAGAAGTAGACCAGTTGATAAACTAGTGGTTAGACCAGGAAATAAACAAGTGGTTAGTGCACCATCTCAGCTCATGAGGTGGATTTTAGGATTTTGACACTCAAAGAGAACTTAAAATGTTTCTTCCGCTTACCTGAACTGCCAGGCTACAGAACAGTTTTTTGAGATACCTTCTGTCCTTCTCAGTAATGTTAGCTTAGCAAAGCGGTCGATGAAAGGAAGAACTTGTTAGTGTTCAATCTAATGGCTGCAGACTCAGCTCCCTTGACCTCAGCCCTGGAAATTAGACAAGTCACAGGAAGGTAAAAAGAAATACTTTGGGGAGCTTTTCTTACAGTTCACTTCACAAAATCCATCAATCCTCTTCTCGTGAGCATGGGCCCACAGGATAGCCCTGAATCTGAAGTAAATGAAAGCATCTCATTACACCTAACTTCAGGTGCCTACAGTGTAGGTACTTGAGTGCTCATCACTCCAGGCTCCTTTTGTTATCAGTGGAAAGAAAAGGTGCTTTCATTTGCAATTCATCTGACCTACCTTAGATGCTTCTTCAGAATAAGATGAATAATGCTCTGAAAGCCTTTCTGTCTCCATTTACTACAAGAAAAGCCTGGGCGAGAAGGTCAGTTGCAGCGTAGGGATGAAAATAGACAGAGACTGTTAAAAGAGCATCCTTTCCATCCTAATGATGGGATCATTGAAGACACGAGGACTGAATTGCCCTTTATCAGTGCCTCACTTATATCAGATGCCTAATGTAAGATCAAATTTGAGCCCTAAACATACACTTTGAATAAAGAAGTGGAAGCCTTGTTATACATGTATTTCACATGAATATTTAACAGGAGAAAATGCTCAGAAATTAGATATCGAAGATCTCAACATGAGACGGCCCTGGACACTGGTAAATTATTTCAGAGTTATTTTTAAACATAGAGTAAAATTGCACTGTAACTTTCCTGAATACTTGAAATATATTTTCTGACTTAGTGAATTTCAGTATTTAGATGTTATGTAGAACATTTACATGAATCCCTCTAAATGGTCAGATCTTCATATTAAAAGCATTTCATTTTTTTATATTATATATTTTATATTATATATTTTTTCTTTGATAAGAACTTTATTTACTGAGCACTGAAGCTTAGAACCTATGATGTAGGTCTCCTCCCCTGCCAGGTGACTGTGGATGTGAAGTGACCTTGACCAGTTTGAAGGGCTGGCAGCAGTCCAAAGTGTGCTAATTCATTGATAAAATGGTATTTAGTCTGAAATCAGTCCTTCAGGAAACTTTCCCCATTTCTGAATCAATAGCAAAGGAAACCCAGTGGCCTGTAACTCCTTTAATAGTATTCTGTAGAAATATGATCATTCAGGTAGCTTGCTGCCAGAATAACTCGTCTTTGTAGATTATAATGTACACCTTAAACTGCAGCCGTAATATTCAGAGGTCGAAGCCTGCAAGTACTATTCAGGAAAGACTGTCTACCTCTGCACAATTTGTGGTCCAGCCTTACCTCAGATAATTGAGTTTTCTGCACCCTTTTGCAAGTTATGGCATCATTGTACCAAAAGGACGAGGACAAAATAAAGGAAATTCCAATAGTGACATATAGAGTTATAGGATATATGAAATGACTTATAGGAAAGTACTTAAAGAGCAAATTAAGTATCTCTTGACAACCTTTGGGATCATGGGCTAAAACACAGGATATAGTATCATTGAGGAGTGTAAACAGGATTAATTATTAAAAATAAATATAGTTTGAAAACATGGAGGAAAAGGTCCCAAATATGACATATTTCCTGTGAAATAATCTACTGATAGGTAGATTGAAAGGATTATTGAAAGGATTAGATTCTAAATCTGTGGAAAGGAAAAACAATTAAACAGTAGAGATGAATTAATAGCTGTAAGTAGAAAAGATACAGATATTTAATGCAAGCATTTATGGTACTTAGGCTTAAGGGAGTAATATGTCACTTAGTCTACTGTTCAGAGCCACCCAGACAGGAGATATGGTGGCGACGGCCAAGGTAGGCACCTACAACGGGTAGTTTCTGTAACTTGGACAGCATCAATACTTCAGTAGTAACTGAAATCTTTGTTTCAATAAAAGGTGAATCAGTCATGACATAGAGACTATATACTGATGGATCTGGTAGGATATTATGCAATAAATTAAATTGGCAAAGGATGGACATCTTTGGAAAAAGGATCTTGCACAAATCTTAGGATAGTTAAGGGATGCTAACATGAAGTTATTTTTTGTCTTTTTATGTTGCCTTTATTTTGCCCAGGATAAAGTGATAGTTTTGGGCTCTGACTGTGGTCTACAGAAGTATTTAGGATCTCAGCTTCCATGGGAATAAATGAAGTTTAAGCTTCTGAGTACATTTACAGGTTCAGCCTTGGGTCCTCATCTTTTTCCAGTGCCTAACATTGTGAAGAGCCCAGCAGCCTACTTATCAGGAAAGAATCAGAAAATAATAGGAAAAAATAGGACTAAAAAGGATGTCAGGTGGTCAGGTAGTCCACCTTCCTGCCCCAGGGTGGGATTAACTCAACCTAGACCAAATACCTATTTGTCTAATCCAACAAAGGAGATTGCCTGGGGAGGCCATGCAATCTCTGCTAGTCAATCATAAATAGAGACAATGCAGATCAAAACTTCTTACTCCGCCTCCGAGCAACCACGCACGCATGGTGCACTCAAGGAAGGACAAGCTAAATCCCAGAAGATCTTTAATGATACAGTCTAAAGGCTGAGATGTCAGTTAAACTCTCTTTGATGGGAACAGATCCACCTGACATGGCACAGGAGACATACAGTAATTCAGGAGGCTGCCTAGCTAAAACATGTATGTCTACTGCAAACTCTTAAAGGACATTTCTTTGCATAAGAAACAGAGCCAAGGCAAAAAGAATGTGCTTTTCCATCACTCACTTTTAAAATAGTTGATCCATTTGAAAATAAGAGTTAATAGAACGCATGCTGCTTTGGGAGTGACTCCTATAATATTCCAGCCTTGTATGTGTGCATGAATCCCTCTAACTGGATTTTTTGCAGAAATCAGAATGCATCTGTGTCGCCACTGGCTAAACTGTTTTGCTGTCTTCTGTTTACTGATGTTTCTAGTTATTGGTACATTTTCCAGTTTGCTACATTTTAGACCCACTCTCATTGCTTTCCAAACAGGACTAACAGGACAACTAGCAATCCGGCTTTCTGTTCAGAAGTGTGCTCCTTGGGTGGTTTTAAACAGCGCTCTTGTACTAATAAAGGGCCTATGCACAGGAAAAAAAAAAGTGCCAAAATACAGGATCTGAAGATGCAAAGGAAATAGAACACAGAAGAAATGAAATCTGTTTTATATGAGACATTACTTTTATAAGCAGTGGATATACAGGACCCACAACACACATGGAGTTAGATTCATTAGCAAGCAGATTTTTGTTATTTTTTCCTTCAAATTCTAAATACAGTTATCTGTATCAGTGTTACCCACTGAAAAAACACTAGAGATAGAAGAGTAAACAAAGATTTCCCAATCTTGCTGAGCTTCAGTGCAAATATGTGGTTCAAGCTGTATTCCAGAAGTGCTGTTTAAAGCTCTTAGATGCATATCTTAGCAATCCTTGCTAAACTCTTGCATTACATGCCAACTAAACAATGACATCCTGCTTTTTGGCTGGAGGGGTCATAGACTCTCCTGGAGTCATTCCAGGGCTGTACTGCCTGATTTCCCTGTAAAGCATCCAAAGTGTGACAAATATATTGCCAAAAGACATAAATTGGGGGCTTTTTTTTGCCTGGTTGCACACCAGCCCCAACATGCACATGCTCATGTCACAAGACTGATTATTTTAGTCCCCTCAGAAAAGAGGATTGCTAATGCAGATCATCTTGTCTCCACAGCTGAAGAAAAGAGTGTGTCCGGGAAAGAGGTGGTGGCTGAAATAGAATATTTTCTTTGCTGAACCCTAACTTGGTAATCAGCTCCTCCTTTTGCCTTGATTTTGAGCAAAAGGACATACTGTTGCTAGAAGAATCACACAAGCTCGAGCCAGCATGATCAGTAGACTACAGGGCTCAGGAGACAACTGATTAAACTCCTTTTCTCTTTTCCCTTTCACCCGAAGGCACACACATAGAAACATCCCCCACTCCGCCAACTTGATCTACTTTTACTTCAAGCAGTAAATTCTGCCCTAACAAGCAGCCAGACAGAGTGAATGGTGATATCCGAGGCTGATCAGACCACCCTCAGTTATCTCTCAGGAGCAGGTCTATCTGTTAGACGTTGATAGTATTTATGTAGCATGTCATGCTGCTAGTATATGACCTCTCTGTAAACGTTGATATAAAATCTAGTTTACTTTAAAAAAGAAATAGAGTAAAAATGCTGGAAAATCAGTTATTTTTGTACTTCATATCTTGACTCCATGTCCCCTCTCCCCTAGACATTTTGATTAGAGACCTCGAGATTGATTCAAGTGCCTAAGCATAGGTGTCTAGTGCTATCTTAGGTGCCACATGGTATCTAAGACATCACACTGGGCTAGTAAATATGACACAGGACCTACAGAAGAGCAGCTACAACCTTAGAGAGCAGTAGAGGCAAGATAAAATACACAAAGGCATCTAAAAAAAATGCTGCTGGGCATGTTTAGACACATGAATCCCAGCCTTCATATTGTCTCAGATCCTCCTTTCCTGTGTCAAATATGAGTGACCTATTAGCAGCCCCCTCCTAAATGCATGCATGCCAGCCTTCTCAGGTGGTGAACATTCATTAGCAAAGCTCGGGCCAAGGACTAAACTCATCATCTTCACTACTATCAGATTCAGCAGCCAGCAATATCAGCTGACTGTCCCTCCTTTCTCCGTTTATTAAAAAAAATCACTCTAAGGACTCTCCCCCCTTTACAGTTAAAGCAAAGAAACAGCTCAGCTGCCACCTTGCCCCGTGGCTCCTCTCCTTTCCCTAGTGTTTGACTTGCTGCAGGTACTTGATGCTCTTGTGGTCTTACCCTTCCTTCTGTCCTTCACTCTTACGCCGCTATGGGCTTCAGCTACTCTGCCATGTCTCTAGCACAGGGAAGTAAGAGCTGCAAGCATTCCCAACTGAAAGAAGCAGAGACGTGAGCACCACAGTCATTTCCACCCTCAGCTCAGCTCGAGACTGATCCTTGGGGTCAGACACCTGATTTCTCATGCCAGGAGGACACAAAGAAGCCCTTCTGACATGGGAAGTGGTCCCAAGGATAGAACATGGAATTCACTCTGCAGTTTTAGAATAAGCCTGCTTGGGCTTGATGAAGGTCAGAGAAATAGTAGAGAAGTATTATAAGTAATTTCAGCAGGATCTAGGATTTGGTAACGCCACGAATGACTAAAGATGCCTGACACTTTATTCGAGACAGCTGGAAAGGGTTGAAATAACTCATTCATATTTGACTGGATCATGGTCTTTTGATAAGTCACACAGGTGCATGCTCAGCGGAGATGTATGGGGCTTCTGAAGGCTGCCAAACAAGGACTGCAAAACATAGACCTGAGCATTGTCTGAAGAAAGTCATTTCTTCAGAGCTGTGACAAGACAAGCATGAGGTGAGGAGAGGCTACCCTGTAGAGACAAGTATGTCCTACCTTCTGCTGTTGCTCTCAAGGAGCAAGGAACATTGAGGTCTGCAGGAGCAGAGCAAACAGGAGGAGGTGGAGCGATAAGCAACAGGGCAGGTGGATGGATAAGATGGAAGTGAGGGCTGGGCACCCCAAAAGTTAACAGCTTATGTTTCCCTTAATCTTGTCTACGAAATGTTGAAAGTTCTTTAAATTAGGGGGGGGGAAAGGAGACAGAGGAAAAAAATCCCCAAACCCAACAGTGGTTAAGAATGGCCAAAGAAACTAAGAGAAGGTAGCTCTTTTCCTGGAAAAAGAGTTGCAGTGTAGGTGGCATGAGATTATGATTTGAATCTTAAGTGACCTTTTGTATACTCAGATTGTTTCTACCTCACTTTTTTATGTTAAGTTAAAAATGTCTATTTTAGAAATACTCTTGCCAGCAGAGGGCTCGGAAATAGCAGTTACAATGAAAGGTAAGTCATTGTGCCTGTTTTGGGTGTTTTTTTTGTTTGTTTGTTTGCTTGTTTTTTAAAATACTAGGATGACTACAGCCATTATAGTTGGTCACTAAAGCTGAGGGCTTGCACTTTTACATTTGCAGGCCAAGCAAAGATAATGGAGCTTTATTTTTACATGCAATTTGACAGACTGAGCACTAGTAGCATAGTGTTTTAGTGCTTTAAGCCAATTTTGCAAAATGGTTTGGCTGTTCCTGCCCACGCTATTACTCCCAACTATCCTCTTCAGAAATTCCTTGATAGTTGGGATTGTACAGTAACTAAAAGTTACCGTCTATTTATGGGTACAAGAACAAGTGGAAGGGCTGATAACCTTACCAATGCCTTTACAGCAGAGTGAAGCTCTGTTCTTTCTCATATGCACACATATGTTGGCTTGCAGCCAGCCCTAAATATGTTGACTTTTTCATGTGCACAGACACAAATATCCAGTGACAATGACAACAGTGAACTGAGATAGGCTTTCAGAGTTTTTCATTCCATTTGGAGAGGGAACAGACAGGTCATTTAATTGTGATCCTATGGGTATTAAAAAGGCATTACAAGCCTTTTTACCATCTCTAAAATAATTTATTATTCTCAGAAAATATAGCTGCAGCACTTGAGAAGCTTGTTATTTTAGACAAATATATTAATCTGTGGTAGTTTGCCAAGTCTTTTCATTTTAGTTAGCATTTTTGTAACTTATTTGTTTGTTAATTATATTTTAAAATTCAGAAGCTTTAACCCTGGAGCAATCCAATTTACATGCATTTCATTTAACAGGAGACAGGTTTTGTCTGCAGTGGACCCGCACCACCGAGGAAGATAGAGATCCACCTCACCACATGCTATCTAGTGGAACTGCTCCTTAGAGAGATTCTTTCCTTTACCCTGGGCATGCCGAGAAGGCAGAGAATTGGCAGATGCTTTCCGATGTGCCGGCACCATTGCCCACGCATGGCATGTACTGTCAAGAACAGCATCAGTTCAGTTTACCCCATTCCTGGCACCACAAAGGAATCAGGAGGGTATCATAATTCTCAGTATATATCTAAAGCATGCAGCAGGAAGCAATAAACAGTTATTTGTGCCATTGCAACAAAGCAACCTTTAGAGCTGGCTGAGGTAGTGTCCTCATGGTCACTGTCCTCTCTGTTATTAAGCAGAGTTAATTCTCTCAGTGAGATAGCAAGCTTTATTTTGCCACAGTAAAACACTAATGGTGCTTGTGGATCTGAGCTAGCATGTCCACAGAACTCTGTGCTATACACCACCGTCCTCTGCTCAGGATATATTCCACTGAAATTTAGCCATTTACTTGAGGTGATTAAATTAAGACTGTAATAACCCTAAACTCTTTCTGCTTAATCAAAGAGGATTGATACCTCCAGGGGGCAATTCATTCCACCTGTTTCCAATACTTCGGATACGATTAACTGCTTATCAAAAGTATCTGTCCTTCTCTATTAGCTGTGCAGGAACATGTGAATCTAGCTTAGATGGGAAATCTAAGTTTTTAGAATGCTAAAATCTGATAAAAATGACTCCAAATGATTTTCAGACAAATTTCTACAGGTAAGCTAAGACAGGTGCCTGTCTTCAGCATTGCAATGATTTCTCTCCATGCCTATTCAGGGAGTCAGTGTCTTTTGAGGTGGAGAGCAACAGTCATGTACAGAAAGCAATTCAGATCTTAACTGCATTGATTTGGTCTTTGGAAATGCCTACGTCTCTTAATTGCTTATGGAAAGGCGAAATTAAGTTTATTCTCTTAGTTTAGGTGCCTGTGTTAAGTCCCTCAAATTAAGAATTATCAAGATGAACCACAGTGCCAAATCAAGGACCGCTGTCCTGCGCAGTGGTGTGTGCCGTATCCTCCCTCAGATATCACCTTTCTTCTCAGCCACACCAGCACCATTCTCCTATTTCACCAGTGCTGTGAGCTAGAAATCTTGCCGCTAACAGGGAAAATAACAGTTGGGACAATATAAAATATGTGGCTTGTCTGTTGGCCTGTGCAGTGGCTCTTGGGGAACCCTGCAGGGCCCAGCCCTGGTGCCTTCTGCCTACCTGTGTGTGTCTGTGCAGCTCTCTGATTTATACATAGATACACTTTAGATATGTATTCTTAAATATGCGTATATACTGCATTTACACACACACATATAAAGATACATAAATTAAATATAATAAAGAAATAAGTACAGTAAGGGAAAGTCTCAAAACGTTTCCCAAAAAAGACAACACAAACAAGAACAACCAGCCAACAGGTTCATGAATCAGAATTTTTTTATTTATAAAATTTTTAAATTCTGTGATAATTTTCACAAAAAGCAGGTGGGTGCTGCAGAGATCTTTTTGTCCACAGCTGTGGGCACCTTACAGCTGCCCGTAGGACCATGACGCTATCTATTGCAGGATACAAGATAAGGTGTAGAGGTACAGGATAAGGTGTTTCTTTATCCTAAGGTCAATATCCTTGTAGAAAGTTGCAACATTCCTTGGCTGAGCGGCGGAGGAGGAAGGGGACAGAAGTGTGCCAGGACCTACTCATATTCCTGTCCATATCTGTAGCTGTCAAAGACAGAACCACCAACTGAAGCAGACAATCCCTGTTTCCACAGACAGCCCCGGTCTCCCTGGCCGGGGCTCTCACAGTTTCACACCAAGGCTGTCTATTCTGTGCCTCCCTGGTGGCCAGGAGTGATTGTCCCCCTGTACGTGGCACTGGTGAGGCCCGACCTTGAATACCGTGTTCAGTTTTGGGCCCCTCACTACAAGAAAGACATTGAGGTGCTGGAGCATGTCCAGACAAGGGCAACAAACCTGGTGAGGGGTCTAGAGAACAAATCTTGTGAGGAGCAGCTGAGGGAACTGGGGTTGTTTAGCCTGGAGAAAAGAAGGCTGAGGGGAGACATTATCGCTCTCTACAACTACCTGAAAGGAGGTTGTGGAGAGGTGGGGTCGGTCTCTTCTCCCAGGAACAAGTTATAGAACAAGAGGAAGTGGTCTCAAGTTGCACCAGGGGCGGTTTATGTTGGATATAAAGAAAAATTTCTACACTGAAACGTTGTTAAGCATTGGAACAGGCTTCCCAGGGAAGTGGTTGACTCACCGTCCCTGGAGGTACTCAAAAGACATGTAGATGTGGTGCTTAGGGATATGATTTAGTGGTGGACTTGATAGCATTAGGTTTACAGTTGGACTCGATGATCTTAAGGGTCTTTTCCAACCTCAATAGTTCTATGCTTCTAATATGTGCAGGTTGTTCTACCTGAGAGTATGAATGAAACAAGTGATGAACCAGGTGCAGATCCTATCTAGGGAGCCCAGTCTGAAGCAACAGGAGTCAGGGCCAGAAAAAGCTACATATGATGGGCTGACCTAGGAGACAAGCTATGTATAGCATGGGTGTAAGGTTCAACCATGAGACAAGACCAGGGACAGGGACACCTGTGGAGCTCCTGGGGCAGTGGGCAGAGGGTGCAGGGATGGAGGCTCCATGTGAGGCTGGACAGAGCAAGTGAGACCTGTTGGTGCCCTCAGGCCCCTGGTAGAAGCTGACAGATGATAACTTTTCTGAAGATTGCCTGAAGAAGCGTTGAACTTGCACTGTTCTACATGAGACAGGATGGCAAGAGATGGGGTAATTTGTCTTCTTAAAGACCATGAACTGAGCCAGGCTCACTCTACAAATCATTCCCTGGCTGCTAAGGGCCCTTGTGGCACCAGAGCCATGAAAAGACTGTCTCTCATTTGCTCTTAGCTGAAAAGAAGCAGCAAAGCGACTAAAGTAGAAAGCAGTGAGAACTGAGAGGAGAGCAATTATTGCCTGCAGGTCATAGAATAAAACCATAGTGTGGAAAGAGCAGAGATTTCCATTCTGTCTGGACAAGGGAGGAAATGGAGCAAAACTTGGACATGGTCAGAAGGGTCTCCAGCAAATGGAGCCTGGAACTGATTCAGGATTCCTGACTCTCCTCTATTGTCAGCATTAAACACTGCTGGCAAAATGTGTCTCTCCTCCTTCCTCTTGATTTATGCAGAAGTTGACAAATGTGCTACTATTAACTCAAAACGATATAAAGAGCTAAACTCTGATGATGAACCGTATGGGTCACTATACTGCTACATAATGGATTTCCTGAAGGGGTTCAGTTTCCTTTTTAAAAAACCCAAGATTTTCCATTAACATTCCCTCTCTCCTCCCTACACTCCTTCTCCTGCTAGATTAATAGATGAATAAATCTGCAAAGTCAAACATTCACACGTAAGTAAATGCCAAGATGGTTACTTTAGCAGGAGAGGAGAAAAAACCTCTGCTGATCTTGCCACCTGCCCATGTACTCCAAGGCAGACAGTTTACTTCTTCCCCTAACCAGTGTGAAACAGATGCGCCCAGCCCCAACGTGGTCCCTATGGAAGGCTGCCCTTACTCCCACAGAACATCCTCGTGTACAGGCCAATCACAGATTCATCCAACATAACAAGGGGAAATACATGAAATATTTGCAGCCCAAGTGATCTCTGTTTCAGCTCTTTTTCTTCTTTCCTTCCATTTTCCTCAGAATTATCCTTGGATGAATCCAATAACTCCCAAAGGCTAATACCGTGCTCTTTGATAGATGTGTTTCAATACTTAAAATATACTGGTCAAACTCCCCAAGGTCACTTTCTGAAAGTGATGGCAAGCAAAACCTCTTCTTTTTGACTTTCTTTATGACTGGTTTTCTAGTATATAATTTTAAGCATGTTTTGGCATCAGGTTATATATTTCTGAAACGAGCAGAGGTAAAACGCATCGTAAGATGGATGGGATGCATATCTATGTGCGAGGGGGAACCTTTTTTGTATCTTTGTGAATATACCAACTGCCTTTATAAATGTATGCCACAAATCTTGTCAAGCAGGACTGCAGGCTCAAATAAACTTTTCTCTGATCTCAAATGGAATGTTTTAGGGTGGCATTACACGTTGTTAATTTGTGACTAAATATTTAACAAAGTCATAAATTGGGAGGCCCAATTTCCTAGGCAGAAGGATGTTACTCCTATCCAAAGTTTCCAAGTCATTGAAGAAAATTTGACTTAGTAGTTTGTTATAACTGGCCTATGGGTCTTCTGGGAAGGATTCAGTATGTACAATCCTCACTGAAGAGAGAGTGGGAAGTGCTGAGCCTCTCAGAAGTGGGAATTAACACTTTGAGGGACTGGATCTTTATCTTTCAGTAAAACTAGAAATCATTTTTACTGGCTGCTTTTGTGGACTTCCCTATTTTAATCCCCAAATGAAATCACCTATTCCCAGAAGTTTTTTCTCTCTTCTCATCAACAAATTATTAAATTACTTGGGAATCTGGAAACAGTTAATTGGTACTCAGAAATGAAGTGTTTTATTGGTATAGCAAATGTTCCTCTTCATCGTGGATGTTCTTATAAATAACAAAATTAAATGCATTAACACAAGGGTTTGATCTGTCCTGTTCAAATGCGGATTTCCGCAGCACAAATAGCTGCATCCAAACCAGTTGTGCAAGTTCTTTTGATGGTTAGAGGAAACAAAGCCTATCAGTGACGCTGAGGGTGAGATTCATCTCTTAAAGCAGAAGTCTACATTTGGGTAGATGAACCTCATTTCAATGGTTACATCTCCACTGGCTGCATTAGGAACTTAAATTAGGAACTTACCTCTCTTATGAAGAAAGACTGAGGGAATTGGGTCTATTTAGTCTGGAAAAACGACGGCTGAGGGGCGACCTTATTAATGCTTACAAATACTTAAAGGGTGGGTGTCAGGAGGATGGGGCCAGGCTCTTTTCAGTGCTGCCCAGTGACAGGACAAGAGGTAATGGGCTCAAACTTGAACATAGGAAGTTCCACCTAAACATGAGGAGGAACTTCTTTACTTTGAGGGTGGCAGAGCACTGGAACAGGCTGCCCAGAGAGGTGGTGGAGTCTCCATCGCTGGAGACATTCAAAACCCGCCTGGACGCGTTCCTGTGCAACCTGCTCTAAGGTGACCCTGCTCTGGCAGGGGGGTTGGACTAGATCATCTCCAGAGGTCCCTTCCAACCCTATGATTCTGTGATTTTGTGATTCTGTGAAATGTATCAGATAGACACCCATAATCAGTTAGATGGATCCCATGCATGCTGTCTTTAAAACATTGTCCTACATAAGTAGTGTTATTCCAGGGATTTCTCTTTCTCAGAAGACATTCATAGAATCATAGAATGTGTTGGGTTGGAAGGGACCTTCAAAGGTCATCTAGTCCAACCCCCCTGCAGTAAGCAGGGACATCTTCAACTAGATCAGGTTGCTCAGAGCTTCATCAAGCCTGGCCTTGAATGTCTCCAGGGATGGGGCCGCCACCACTTCTCTGGGCAGCCTGTTCCAGTGTCTCGCCCCTCTCATTGTAAAGAACTTCTTCCTAATGTCTAATCTAAACCTACCCTGCTCTAGTTTAAAACCATTGCCCCTCGTCCTATTGCTACATACCCTTGCAAACAGCCCCTCACCAGCTTTCTTATAAGTGCCCTACAGGTACTGGAAGGCCGCTATAAGGTCTCCCCAGAGCCTTCTCTTCTCCAGCTGAACAACCCCAGCTCTCTCAGCCTGTCTTCGTATGAGAGGTGCTCCAGCCCTCTGATCATCTTTGTGGCCCTCCTCTGGACCCACTCCAACAGGTCCATGTCCTTCTTGTGCTGAGGGCTCCAGAGCTGGACACAGTACTCCAGGTGGAGTCTCATGAGAGCAGAGTAGAGGGGGAGAATCCCCTCTCTGGATCTGCTGGCCACGATTCTTTTGATGCAGCCCAGGATGTGATTGGCCTTCTGGGCTGCAAGCGCACATTGTTGGCTCATGTCCAGCTTTTCATCCACCATTGCTGAATCAAGGCTTTAGGGATATGCAAATGTACACATTACTGATGGAAGAGAAAGATGGAAGCTTTCCACTGTGTTTAGGTGCATCTATAGACAGAAGACAGGATACATCTCGTCCATTTTTAGCCATCTAGAAATTTGCACCTAGACAATATGAAACACCTTGCCTCCCTCAGTGGAAAGAGACACTAACAGAGGGTAATTTATCCTTCCTCCTTTAACACTTGTTCTAGGATAAGGTAAATCTAGACAACATGCCTAGATTGCACATAGAACTGCTAAATGATCAACATTACGTGACACGTGTCCTACCTACAAATCCCATTCTATCACGTATTTGCACGTCGTGGCATTTTAAAGTCACCATCTGTGCACATCCTGTAGATGTTTTACAACAGTTCTGGTCCCCATTGCAGTCTTTACAGCTTTCATTCCTAGCATATTGTCTGTCAAATCCCTGCTTAAGGCTTCTTTGTTCAGTTGGTCTTTGTTTGCAACCATACTCTCAAATCTACTATCCTGTGTAGACAAATCTGTCTGAATTTTGCTGTAAACCTTTCAGAGCATCTTTTTGCTCTCTACAATGATTCAGCATTATAAATAATATCCATTGCTGTTTAATTTTAACGTGACTCTGGAGTTAAAAGGAATATGTGCACTACAACAAATGCTGAGGAATATCAAGCAATAGAGGTGCAAGCAAGAGACAATGAACTAAGTGGTGGGAGGGGACCTCTTCCAGTAAATGGGTGCATGAGAACGGAAGACGCTTAAGTGGGAACAAAAGATCATATTCACAAGATTTAGAGATAGGCAAATGTAAAATGCAATGTTCCGAAACTTGGAGCTCTTATTTTGATCTTTACAATTGCTTTCTTTAGACTGGAGGGGCAGATAATATTGCTGCCCAACCTTAACGCAGCCCTTGCATACTTTAGAACTCTTCAGAAGTTCATTACATGATATGATTAGCAAACATTTTCTCAGCTGCCTTGCTGCATGTACCACACACAGAGCCTGTTCTCAGGCCCAGAGGGTAACGGCAGAAATCGAACAAACTCCAGCACAATCTTTCAAAAGACATTTGAATGATAAAATAAGATTACTGTCTGGCAAAACATTATAAAAGGCATTTTCTATGATCAGAGAAATATGCAAAAAAATTTCAACTCTAAAGACCAAACCTCTCTTTCCTGATGGGCATATCAGGAATAGGACAGTCTACACGGTCCTGCTTTACCACCCCTTTTTCACCCTGATGTGGAAGATGTAGAAGACGTCTTTAGGAAAAAGGGAGAAGCTCATACTGAACTGTCAGTAAGTCCTTGTTCTCTTAGCAGAAATATTTGGCAAGGGTATCAGTGAACTCCAGCATTGTTAATTCATGTAGAGAAGGCTCCTGCTAGCCACTGGCCAGACAGTCAAATGGGACTGGATGTAAACCAGTAGTACCTAATGCTGAAAGAAAGGGAGCAATCACATTAGTGGCTGCAAGGTGGTATGAAAGACTTGAGGTGGTTTGAAACTAACTGGTCTGGTTTAAGTTTATGCTTCTAAGTAAAATGAACTTGCACACTGTCATGCCTTGTCATCTACATAGGTGTTGGCTCTCTCTGGCTCTGTGTTCTACTACTCAGAGTAGACGTCTCCAAGGTGCAGTTTGGGCCTGGTTTTGGAGGCAGTTCAGCACCAGGAACCCTTCCAGTGAAAACCTTTGCATGCCCTTCAGGCACACTGCAGGCAGCATAGCACCGTTATTGCAGATATTTCGAACAGGAAAAATAACAACTACCTTGTTCATTTGAGTGTGGATGTCTTAGGACCATAGAGGAAATTGGTGGTGTCACCTACCCCAGGATAATCTGTTGTAGAGGGAGTTAGCCCTAAGTGGTGGGGACATGAGACATCTGAACCACTCAGCCTGCACCCAGCGATCACTCCCCAAAACTGATGCCAAAGATGAAGCTTTGTGTGAGCAGTGCTGATTAGAGGGAGACGAAAATGAAGGATGGATTCAGTCATCTGAGCTCTGTGCTCTAGCGACATCTCTGTTTCCAGTATGCCAGGTGCTCAGCCAAAAGTGCAGACATACCACTGGTATCGCAGCCAGGGTCCTCTGAAAAACTGAGTTTCTCAGGCCACAGCAATGCCCTAGGCAAATTCTTCTTTAAGCAGTGCGGTGTAGCTACTGGTCCTACTAATTCTCAGCAAATAAGTTAACATTCCAAACATATCAGGTAAAAATAATGAACGTAAAGCTTGTCAGGTAAAAACCTTGCTGTGGTTTTGCCACTTTTTAGGAAGGATGCTGCCTCATTCTGGAAGATAAGATCCTTTACTAAAATAGGAAAAAGCTAGCAATTTCATTTTGATATCTGCCTAGAGTGACATTGTGAGATCAAATGCAATTACAGCTCTTCTCATTTTAATGTGGCATTTACAGTTATTAGCTGGTCCTATGGCTACTAATTCTTAAAGGGACAAAGATTAGATGCAACTACTTCCCAGTAATATGCTCCATGTGTGCTACTGAGTCTATTTGGCCTCATACCTGGGTGTCTCGTCTTCTTCATAACACTTAAGAAAAGCCCGAACTGAAAGTGCGATGCCAATTATAGAATGAATAAAGTAGCTCTGCAGTCCTGCAGAAAGAATTTAGAGAACAAAGATTTTCCTTTGGTTTATAATGTAATGTAGCATTACATTATTGCCTTTATTTCCTATCTCTTAAACGCTCAGTCATTAGCCATCAAAGCTGGAAAGGTCTTTTCACTTGACTGTAGAATTCCAAAAAAACAACGCCGCTTCATGCAAGTCTTGGACTGAAATGGAAAATTCTAGTTTCAGTAAAGTAATTTAAAAAAACTTAACCATATTTGCAGCCTCTATTTTGTTTGAACTATTTTTGTGTTAATTGCAGACCTCTATTTTATTTGCAAATAATAGTGATGTCCTAAAGTACTTTGATCATACAAATGTAGATGAACTGTAGATTTATCATGTAAAATAATTCATATGGCTGAAACATCACTTTTCAGATGTTAAAATTCATAAGCTAAGGCAATTCCTACTAGTTAGATGAAGTAGAATCTCTCAGTTTTAATACTCTCTTCTCAGGGCCAAGGAAAGCTCTAAAAAAGCCTGTCCAGGATTGCTTTATTTAGATGACATAGACATACGTATTCTGAGCACAGCTGCTGTTTCTCTCTTACTGATAATTTCACCTTTCCATTGCAGGAAAAAAAGCCAACCCTACTAGAGTTTCTTTTATTCTAGATATAATTCAAAGCCTTCTTATTGTTCATAAGTACACTGACCATCTCTTTATACTCACCTATATTTTCTTCTCTTGGCACATTCCCACAATGACTAGATTCTAATTTACATTCACGCCTATCGACTTTCTTCCCCCCACCCCCCATTTTTACATTTCCATTTCTCTTTCTTAACTGTTCCATTTTCTTCCTGAGACTAGCGGTTGTTGTCGTGTTTGTTTTGGTTTGTTTTTTAAGAATAGAAATGTCTCTTTCTTGCTTTTCCAAATCTTTTTTTTTGGAATATCAAATAAAAAGTAAACTGTTTTTCCCAGTATTATTTTTTTCCCTCTCCTATGCCTCATTCATTCAGTTCATAATCTTTCTTAACTCTGTGAGTAGTACTAATCATTGTGGCTTTATTGTTTTCACAGCTGAAAATAACCAAGCAATGCTCACTTTCAGTGGCTGACTGTTAGCTCAGGGCCTCCTTATCTGTCCTTAAGGGCTCTCACTCAGCATTTGCCCTCCTCAGGTCTAGGACTTTGCAATTAGGAGACTGTCATCTCTACAGTTTGAAAATTCCAAGGATGGTTTAATATTAGCAGCATAAGGACCTTCAAACATTTCTTTTCACCTTGAAGTCCGTCACAGTGCCATGACAGATAGATGCTAAAAAGACCCCAAAATAAGCGAACAAACAAAAAATCACAGAGTTGGATTGTTCTTCTGTCTGACTTGCATGCACCTGGTGGGGCTACAGACACCTCTGCATTTGTTCGAACTGTAGTTTATAAAGATTTGGGGTAACTTGGTCCTCAGGTATCTTTGCCTCAGGAAAGGTAATTCTGCTTTTTATATGATGTGTTATCTCTATTCCCACATTTTATCACTGGATCTTTTCCTAAGCAGATCTTGGGCACTGACTGTAACATTCTAATCAACAGAAAAGCTTGCTATATTCTAGTATTACTAACAAAATTTTTTATTTTTTCAAAACTCAGCTACTCCAGTTCTTCATTTTCATCACCTAGATTCCTTGGCAAGCAGGAAAAGGGAATCCTTTTTATTTTTATTTTTATTTTTGTTTTTGTTTTTATTTTTATTTTTATTTTTATTTTTATTTTTAAATT
>VYZM01001418.1:643019-653509 GCA_013398915.1 Dromas ardeola | reverse complement strand
TTCTGTTTTGGCTAAAAAAAAAGAAAGGAAATCCAATTATGGTTTATTTTGGGGACTTTCATGTCTTCACAGCGCACTGCTGGACTGAGTGTGTAAACCTGACGGGTCTTCAGGAAACCTGTACCAGGATTATACTGTTCTTTCCAGCAGGAGTTGCTCATGGGCAGAGAATGTGCAAAACAAGAATAGGGAGCGGTAAAAACATAGCACTTGCATAAAAGATCTCACTGCTAGTTATGTTCTATTTACCGAGGTTCATATTATGACATATCAAAACACACACATCAGTCCATTTTATTAGTATACATCATATAATGTGTGACTATAGTAATTTTCTTGGGTCTGTTCAAAACACTGTCTTATGGTCAGATGCTTTTGTATCTTTTCAGGTGAATTCTTCAAGTCCATTCCCTGAAGCCAAACACGGTCGACACTTTTCAAGTGAATCAACATATTCTCATTCTTCTGCCGAGGATTCTCGACAAGATGTAGCAGGAAGCACGCACTCATCAGGATGCAGACCTCCCTACCGAGAAAGACGCTCGTGGCAGGATCTGATAGAGACTCCGTTAACCAGTTCAGGGCTCCATTTTCTTCAGACTGTTCCTCCTGATGCAGAGTACACGAGTGGCTGGCCTGGAATGTCACCAGACAAACGAAGACAAGCAACGCTACCAGTACAAAGGCGTCATAATTATGAGCAGGATGGGCCTTTCCCTTTGGTGGAATGTCAAAGGGGACATAGCTCTCATCGCAGGCCACAGAAGCAACGTAGTCAAAGTCTTCCCCGAAACAGAGATGTCAGGGCTAAGGGACGCATACAGTCCATAGAAGGAACAGATGACAAGCTAGAAGAGAAAATTCCTATTAGAAGGCATAATAGTTTCTGTGCAGAAGGTAAGCTTTTGGAGATGTTCTGGTCCTCTTTACCGCCACTGAAAGCCAGAGAAATATTGCCATTATTCTCAGCAAGGTTTCTGTGGTTGAAATGTTATGTGTTGGCAAATTCATCAGTCACTACACAGGATTTTGCACTTAAAATGCTTGGATGTAGTGCTAGCGGGACTGATCAAAATGTTCTTGTTTTACCGAAACAAAAATTGGAAGATGTGCTATAGGGTTACTTTATACATGAATTTGCAGTAGTGCTTGCTGATTTTAGGGACTTCATCTGAATGGTTAAATTTGTTGTTAGACTTCTTTTACCTACTTTCTTTCAGAAAACGTAAAAGAAGTTGGAGAAAGTACAGATGGTCTGCAAGAACTATACAAATCTCTGGAACAAGCTAGTTTGTCAGCCTTTGGAGAGCAGCGTCCTTCCACCAAGCAGGAGTTCCGCAGGTCTTTTGTAAAGCGATGTAATGATCCAGTTATCAATGAAAAGCTTCACCACATCAGAGTTCTCAAGAGCACTTTAAAAGTAAGGCTTTATCATTAATTGTGTGTATAAGCAATATAAACCAGTAAAAGTATAATCTCTTTATGTTTTCCATGGGTCAGGCTTTCTTTGAGCTTTAGAATTGACTTCCAAAGAACTAAAAGTACTTGAAAGCAAACATGTTCCAGCTTAAGGAAAAAAAAAAAAAATTGGTATTCTGTATAGGCATGTTGTAGAAAGTGCCAAGTCAAACAGTTTAAGCTGTAGTAGTTCCGAATATAGGTAAAAGATCAAGTGTCCATAGTAGTTTCCCTAGCACTTTGCATTAAAATGAAAGAAGAAATAACGTGCTGAAATACAAAATGTGGCATAAATTTCACTTTGACATGTACTGTGTCTTTCTGGAATTTGATAGGCAAAGGAAGGGGACCTCACAGTTATCAACAGCCTTCTGGATGATCCCAACTTAACATCAAAGAAGTTTAAAGATTGGAAACTAAAGAACTATGAGTTTTTCCTGGACATTTGTGAGTACAGTGCTGCTGTGAAATCTCAAAATGGAGCCTCTGAACTTGCAACCTCAGCACCAATGCTGACGCATACACACTCATTCATTGAAACTCACGTGTGACAGGACTCACATCCTGAATAATTGCTGGGTGCCATGAAAAATCGAGTAAGACAAACACTGTAATATTTATTGATAATGTACTCGGCAGTACTGTAAATAAGTTGGATAAGAGAATAGTGCCACAGGATGCCTACTACATTGCATGATAAGACAATAATATTCTTTATTAATTTTTCTTTGTTTGCTATTATCAACCGATGTCCGTATCAAGCTCTGCATTAGAAAGAAGCAGTGCAGAAGTGTAACTGAAAACAAATACCAGTATATTTAAAGTACTGTACTAAAACTAAGCTTATAGTATGAGCTCCTACAATCATTTTATATATTTAGATACATATAAAGACATATCTATGTATATAAAATGTAACACGGTAGTTGACATTTACTTTTAAAATGCCCTAAAGATCACATTTTTTCTTGAGAAAAATATAAAATGAAAACATAAATACATTGGCCACTCTTAGAGATGAACGTTTATTTTTGCAACATTTCCAGGTAGTGACCATCTTTGCAAATAAAAGGACAGAGTTATCAAAATGTAAACTCAATCCCTATAGTGTGCCTTAAAATGTACACTGTACATCTAGCAAATAGATCCCAATCTGGCCCTATGGGCATACTGTACATGCCATTTAGATACTGTGTTTGTAACACACTGTGCCTGCCTTTGAAGTGAATGAACATAAGCAAGCAGGCATGGCACAGGGGTTAAGATATGAGTTGAACAACGCTGGTTGTTCACTAATGCTGCAACTTAAACTGATTTTAATATAATTTGAAGTATTTCATGGTGAAAGAAAAACATCTGCGCTGAATATGGTACACACTGCAGGTTTTCATATTTTCTTCACTGTGAATTTAAGTGACACATGACTGTGAGTCACAAAATTCTAAAAGCTCTGATGCTTCAAGGATGAGAGTTAACTTGAAAAAAGTCCTGAACTAATCAATTAAATTCTGTAGCAGACTGACATCGAGAGCTGAGTAAATTATTCAAAATTATATAATCTCTGGCAATAATTTTTAACTGTTAGTAGTACATTAGCAAGTGGGTGAAGTTATTCAATACATCATTTGAAAACCAATCTGTATTGATTGGTTTGGGAAGACACACAAGTCACATAGTGTATTTCACTTCCTTGCCTGGATAAAATGATTTCTAAGAATCAGATTTTGGAGAAAATACTTGTATCCTTAAAAAAAAAAAAAAAAAGAAAAGATTGCTCTGAATGGTAGTGAATATAAATTTCAAACACCCATTCACAATTTTCTTTGTCTCTGCTTGCTAGAATATTTCTAGAAAGCAGAACAAAGAGTATGCGAATACAGTTGATGTCATTTCACTTAAACACAGATATTCACTGATAATTTTTTTCACAAGGTAAACCTAGTCATCTCATACACCAAGAACTGTAAAATTCATACAGTTCAATATAACATAGGAAAAAAACATTATCTCAATGAGGTCCTAGTGTCAGGAGGAGATTTAATGATTCCCAAAGCTAGAACTGGATGAAGGTATGCTGTTTGTTTAGCTCAGTCTCTGCCACCCCTGCAGCCCCCCTGCTACTAAAACCTTGCCATGTAAACCCAATGTAGCAGCTGAAGAAACACAATTCAGATTTGTTTTTTACTCTCATTTGCACTGGCATTTATTTGAACCACAGTAGATGCAGGGATTAAACAAATAAGAGTCTATACCAATATAAGATGTTATTAGTAGAGAAGTATTACTGACAGCTGGTTCGAGTTCTTTGCATCACACAGGCAATTGAGTGACAGCATCGTTGCAACAATTGCATACCAACATTTGGATAGACATACAAGATGAAGGCATGTTTGGCCTGCTTCAACAAAGTAATCAACTCTGTAACTAAGAATCACTGAAGACAATGGCTCCTTAAATGCACGCGCTGGAGCTTAATCATATTTCCATTGAAGTAAAGAGCAAAACTCCAGTGACTTCAGAGGACCAGGATCACGTTGTGAGTGTTTTGCTTGAATATTAAACACGCACTTCACCCTCTGTCTAAGCACCTGAGGTGATAAAAAAGAGACGGGAAACAGAGAACAACAATTTGCCACCACAGGTTTCACCAGTATTGGAGTTGCAGTATTCACGCAAAACGTAGAAATGGATCGAAATGTATTTATTAACCACATTGTGGTTACCGGACAACTGAATAGTGGAAGCATTAATAAAAAGAATTTGCCTAGATTTTTTTCATAACATATCTCTAAAGGTTCTATAGTTCACTAATACTATCCTTCATATAATGTAGGAGAAATATTATGCAGTGGAGCAAGCAACAGGGTAAATTATATACACCATTTAGAAACCAGTACATACTGTATATGCAAGCAGGGATAGATGGTCACAGAATTGGTTCAATATTCATATGAATATGAATATATATTCATAAAGAAATTCAAACACACCTTTTGTTTCAAACACAAAAGATCGTTTGTGTTTTCATAATAAACAGATCTATATCATTTTAAAATAGCTTTCAAAAAGGATTTCAAATGGCACTGTACTATAATTCAAGACTGAAATCAAAATTGTCCACTGAGCACCTTTTTTCCACCTTTTCTGAAATTCTCAGAGTCATGTGTGTCTATTCTGCTCTTGGAGAGCAGTTCTCGTCAAACATGATTTGCACTGAATAGTCAAGATAAATTATCCAAGAGATTCATAAGGTGAACTGAGATACCCTGGAGAAATTTCCTATAATGGGGTTATGATTAACTGGGAGAAAAGTTTGAAAGATTTATCTAACATTGCTTATGCCTTAGAGTAAGCAAAATCTAATTGTTAAATTAAGCAATACAAAGACTTTATTCTTTCACAAACATCAGCTGGCATTTGAAAGTCATTTCACATGAATTTTGTCATACTTTTTGCATGTGTACGCAACTCCATGCTACAGCCCTTCCCTCCCCACCACTAGTTTCTTCTTTCTGGATGTAGGTTCTAATCTAGCTATACTATAGAAAGGAATGTACAAAGTCACCGTAGCACAATTATTTGGATTTTCACGATCTTTGAAATAACTGGAATGCAAAGTGCAATACAGATATTGTATTTAAAAATCCATGCACCAAACACTGCTTACATATTAAAATACATCAAATTCTACTGGACCAAAAGGTACTTAAACACACAGTACGATGCAGCTGAAATTATTACAGTAGTTTTGATCCCATATTTTTAAATGAGAACAAGAAAAAATTCTTTGCCATTGAGTTCATCACAGGAAATAAAGAGCACCAGTACAATACATTTATTAACTAACTTGATTTCTTGCCTGGATGCTTAGATAAAACTTGGTTCTTACCATACAAAACTACACAAAGAGATTGTTTGGATGTGTTTTATTTTTCCAGATCTTATTAAAGTTAGTGTCTTCATTCACAATTCCTGCAGGTAAAATGTCCCTCAGCCAGCAGACTTTCTCTGTGACTCCACGAGCTTAGTCTTTTTGTTACTGGTTTGTTACAGAAAACTGAGACCTTCTTCTTAGTTTCATTAATTTAAGTGAAAACTTTCCTGATCTTATTCTAATTAATATGAACAAGAATCGGAGGAGGAGGGGGTTCTCACCAGTCTGTATGTCCACATTCTTTAATACAAATAATGCAGAAATCCTGGGCCCACACTGTGACAGCACCGGTAGGATTGCACTTGCCCTCACAGTGATCAGCCTGCGTAGGATTGTACAGGGTGTCTCTACCCCCTACAGCACAGGCAGCTGATTCGCTTCACTGGCAAAACCCACCCTGCTCTTTCATCAGCTTCTGGTACAGTTCTGCTTTCTCAAGCACATCACGAGCACTTCTTGAACTGCTTTAGCACCGTAAGGAAAGACTGATCAGTTGCTACTAAAAGATTTTAGTGGATGAGATTTTCCATCTTTTCCAAGCAGGGAATTCTGAATTTAAAGTCAGTTAATATTCAGATCTAAACTGCTGTCTTTTAATGTAGAAATGTGGTGCACCGCTTGCTTTTCCCAAGGAAAAAGAACTGAGTGTTGCAGAGAATTGTTAGATGTATATGGCCACTTAACTTTATTCTTACTGTTTTCAGCAGTCATAGCTTTCCAGGCCAAAATACTCACTCTCTGATCCAAGGTTTTGTGAAGGACAGTGAAGGCACTTTTGAAGGGATTACTTCACAGAGGCATTGGGAAGTGCTCAGCCTCATCAAGAATGGTAGAATTCTACCTTAGAGTATTTCACTTTGAATGTTAATAGACGTCAGGAAGAAAAATAAAGAATCCTGTAGAAATTGTTTAACTTAACACAAATCTGAGGAGAACAAAGAAAATTCTTGTATCTTATTTTTGTCTCAAGTAATACAAATCAGACCTAAGCCCATCACATAATTTATTCCCTATAGTCTTTCAGCATGTAGTCTTACTTGTCTTCCAAATTAATAAAAGCATCCTTTTCTGCAAAAAACTGGTGGTACTTATGACCCAGGCGATAAATCTGGGGGCTGCTAACATCCTGGGACGCCTTGGCTGTTGGCCCCTTGAGATGGGACAGCTCTGCCAGGCAGAGCTATTTCGTGATATTTTACCAGTGGTTTGGACAAACTCTTCATGCAACTGGGGACAAAGTGCTTCAAAGGTGGGTTGTTTAAAACAACCCTTGGCTAAGGCAAGATGCAGCACAACTGATCAACAAAACTTAAGCCCCACCTGCAATGCCTGCCAGCTGCCCCCAAAACTGTAATACAAAGGATGCCTACCACACAGTTTATTTCCAGTTCAAACACTACATGTGTTCTTATAAGCGAATCTTGTATCTCTACAGAGATCCTGACTACTGTCTCTGGACCCAGTCCTGGGGAGATTCCTTAAGAAAGAGAGCACAGTTCTGTTCATATGACTGGGCCTCATCCTGAAAATACCATTTATAGTACACCCAAGTTCCTGGAGTGTAATATTAGAGAAATTTTTAGAGAAATAAGTGGTAACTTGGTCTCATAAAGGATTTTTAATTTCTCTTTAGTGTTCCCAATAGGGAAATGGTGCATTTCCAGGGAAGGCAGAAGGGCACAGGTTATTGCAATGCCCTTTCACTTGGAGTGTAGGTTTGTAGATTTTCCACATACCACATGCCTCAGACCACTGGGCTTAAAACCTCATTAGAGACAATACGCCATCTTCCCCATTGCCAAATGATGTTTATGTTTGTTTACCATTAGTACAAAAAATGGGTAAAACCAGGAAAGACTGAAGAAGCAATGTTAGCTAATTAATTTATATTAAATAATAAAAAGTTATTTTTCTTCTAGAATGCTTGCTTCACTAAAGCTAAGGTTCAGAGTAGCTTTTTTGGGCAAGCTACTGTGGGGATGGGTTCCCCGTCTCCTCTTATCCCAGACAAACTCGCACTGTGTGGCTGAGGCTCTCAATGGATGTTCACTGGGCATTCACCTGGAAGGCAAACCTGAGCCATATCAGTTGATGAATAGGAAACGCATTGTTATTTAAACAGAAACTAGTAAATTGTCTTTTCTTAGTTTATTTTTTAAATTATTTTCTTTACTGCCATTGCATACAAGCATAGTGTTGTAATTCTGATTAGTTCCATTCACCAATGTGTAGGCAGGCAACTCTTCATTCTTGATACAACTAATAAGATGATGAAGCATTTTTTTAAAGCTTAGTTCTTATGTTTTACGGGTACAGCACACTTCCACATTCAGAAGGAGGATTACAAATAATATTATTTAAGCTCTTATCGGTTTTTGAGATAGCTGATATACTACTGGGACCTACTCTTAATAAAAGTATTAAAAAAATTCAGACGTATGCTGTCTGTCATTATGTTCAGGAAAAGAATCATACCTATTCTTAAAGCAGGCCAGACAGATATATCTTTATTTTTGCCAAGCACATACAAGTGTTAAAAGTGACAATTAAGGACTTTGCTATATGCATTAATGCCACTGTATGAGCAGTATTTAAAAGAAAGCAATGTTGTAAAAACGGTAAAATATGTCAACAAACTGTTGTTTGACCAGCTAGGCTCTCTGGCTTCTGTCCTCACATTTCTAGAATATTGTTCATTCTCAGGCATTGGCGAGGGTATCAATACAGATCTTTTTACTAACTGTAAATGCATCTGTCTGAATGCTGCAGATTAAATAAGGATGATGCATTATACATATTAACTCTATCGCATTTTTTTCACTAGCAACCACGAAACAAGTATGTCTTAACAAATCACGTTCACTGGCCAAAATACCAGTAAGACCCTGTTACCAGTTAAGACTTCTGTTTTACTGAGAAACAAGGATTTCAGCCTAAAAATCTGAAAAGAAAACAGGTTAGGATATAAGAGAAATGCACTAGTATTAATAAACTTTTTACATTTGACACATACTGTATTACAGAGAAAAATATCCTTGTAAGACCATTAATTGCTGGGCCATAGGTGACTTCTGTCTAGTTTACTAAAGTAGCTAATAAAACTTGTGTAGAGAGCCTTTTTTAGATAATGCTTACATGTATGAAAATGTATGACACCCTTGTACTATGGCTTGCACTTTACTTGCATTAAACTGTGAAGTAGGCTGTAGTAATGTCTTTGTATATTCAGGGGTTGAAATACCAAGGCACTAGAGTATCGTACTGCTGGTGTTCAAGCTGTACTGTTAATTAAATCTGAACATGCTGACAACGTGTATTTTGAAAACCCCGCCAACTTAAAATCTTTAGCAAATAATGCTATGGGGTCTCCATGGTCTTTGTTTCTTTGTAAATATAAACATTCTTACTGTTTCTGTAGCAATAGGAGGTTATAAACCAAACTTTCACTAGGACTGTTTCCAATAACAAAAAAATCTATAGCGCCTTGTATAAAAATCATGGAGACTCCATGACCTGTGGGCATTTTTTGTTTACAAGCAGTATGTATATACGTATTAGAGGCAGAACTGTTATTTATCACAAAGTTATGTTGTGGATTATTATTTCTAAAATAAATATGTTTTCTGTCATTATAGAAATAAGTATTTTAGAGCCATCTTGAAAAGTCTGAAGTGTGAAAGCTTCAAATACTAGTAACCTTCCTTCTTTCAGCCTTGTTTTTCTATTCAGCTGGGAGATGAACTGCGAGGTAATGGTAAACCACCTATCTATGCCAGGGAAAATGTCTGAGTTGTATCACAGTTTATGAGCATTCTGCAACTTTTCTATAGAAATCACCATCTTGCTTAAGCGCTTTTACGAGCAGATGCTCTACCGATACCGTAGTAAAGTCCCTCAGCTCATGGATGCTACAGAGAGAGAAAACTAACTGCTCTGGACTGATACAGGTAAAACTAGGTTTCAACCCCTGGATAATACAGTATTTCTTCAGTTTCACAACAGTATTTTTAATTTTATACTTGTCTATGTTGAGAGATGATCCAATAGTTTATATAGGCAATGAACGTTAGGTTTCTTTTTTCCCTCTTTTCAGATGAGTTCTGTGTGAATTACTGTAACCGGCTGCGTTTTTTCTATCACAGATTATCTTGTTAACTTTTTGTGTGTCTACAATGAAAATTTATGAATGGAAAACTTCACTGTGTGTTGCTCACTGGGCATATACCTCATGGTACATTGCACAGACGTGTAAGTTGTAAGTTGCACTGCAACATTAAAAAAGGAACATATTGCTCTTTTTTCAAAGATATTAACTTATTTAAGAGATATAGTCTGTACATTGTTAAAAAGAACATTTATTCTTCCTAAATTCAAACAAAGCTTTTGTTTTGGGGAAAAAAAGAAAAGAAGTTGTAAACTTGAGTTGTAAATTTGGACTTCAATAAACGAATTATCTGCACTTAAATTTTGTGCTCGTGTGTGGTGTGTGTTCTCTAATACCTGTAATTAAGAGCGATCACAGCCAAGCGTCAGTTCTGTATTTGAACTGGGCAGAGAGTTTATAGCCTTTTATAGGTTTATAGATAGTTTATAGCCATCACTATAGATGATCTTTCCCATGGACTGACCCATGCCATTGCGGCTGCTTAATATGAACAGCCCTCAGAAAATTGTTGTGGCCGTTTCCTCATTCAAAGCAAATGCGGTTTACCTCGGGTTTTCTCTCTGTTTTAAACCGGCCACATTTGGGATTTGCACTTTCCTGTCTGAAACAGAATTAGTGATCTTGTATTCTGGAGTAGATGTTGGGGGAGAACATTTTCTAGGAGGCAAGAAGAAAGAAACCACAACGTCCGGGAGGCGCGGACTGGCGGCAGGGCTGAGGGCTCCGCCACAGCCGCCTGCGGGCGCCGCCCCCGCCCAGGCCGCGACAGGTGCAGGACGAAGTAACGGCAGCCGAGCACGGCGTCTCGCGAGGCTGCCCCAGCACACCCGCTCCCGCAGCCGCTTCTTTAGCGACTTTCACCCCGTCCAGCCCCCAGGTGCGCGTCCCGCTCCTCTCAGGCTGCCCCGTTGCTGAGGGAACACCAGAGCCCGG
>VYZM01001418.1:628068-642642 GCA_013398915.1 Dromas ardeola | reverse complement strand
AGGGAAGGGAAGGGAAGGGGCTCCTTCTGCCGCCGGGCCCTTGCCGCAGCCGGCGGGTCGCCCGCGGAGCTGGCCGGGCCGGTGTGGGCGGCCCAGGCCTGGCGGCTGCTCCGGCCGGGGCGTCGCTGAGGGAGGCGGAGGGGCCCGCCATGCCCGTTGGGGGCGCCAGTGCCCGGCTCGCGTTGGCCCCGCAACTTCTCTGCTCCCGCGGGGGCCGGGGCGTCGATGGCGGTTTCTGGGAGCGGGGACATCCCTGTCACCGAGGGCTCCCGTGAAGAAGGAGCAGAAAGAAAGAGGTCTCGGTATCGATTTCACCGGTGCAGAAGTTGAGGTAGTGGTTAAATTGTACAGGAGGGAATAAAAGAAGTATTTCTGTTACGGTCGTTCTCCATCAGTTTACAGCCTCTGAAGCGCCTTCCACGCCTTACTGGAAAGGTGAAGCATCAAAATACTAGTTTGTACTAGCATTGTAAAGGGTAGTAGTGTTATACCATCACTAAAACAAGGATGTTAAAATCATGCGGTTACAAAGTAACAGAGTAACAAGTATCTAAAATATCTTTCATTGTAGAGATAAGAGTGTCTTCAAACAGGGAAAAATGTGCCTGTAAAGAGCTAGGCTTTCGCTTAAATATTTAGACAGGTTTTTCAGTTTTCATAGTCAAACTGACAAATAGGTTGCTTTCACATGAATCTTCACTTCTACTTTTGCAAAGCATTTAAAATGTGCATGTATCTGCAAAGAAAAAGATGATGCAAATGAGGACAGCCAAAGGAATGAAAATGAAGCAATTTACCTTAGTTCGTTATGAGGCGAGTACGTGAAAGAAGAAACTGTATTTGGCTGTGCTGTATGCCTAGGTGATCTTGAAGTAGTATAGTTTAGTACATAAATTTGAATGATTCAGTGCCTTTGGTGAAGTGAGGTAGCTTTATGTGTGTTGTTTATTATTTACTATGAAAAACTAATAGAGTTTTATTCTTAAGTTTTCACTCTCCATGGGTTACCATCTGGCAGACAAAGGTTAAAAAGAAATCCATGGAGTGTCGATGAGTTGAAGTGGAAGGATGCTCTGTTCCACTCGTGTGCATTTTTTTTGTAGTTGTCATTAGAGATTTATAAATGAATACATACCTGAATTAAAATAATTGGTGTCGGCTTAGAAGCTTCTGACAATCATCATGTCTCATGTAACTTCTGGGAAAAATAAATCAAAAGGATGTGAGACATTCTACCTCAAGACATCTGAGTGGTAGGATAAAACCATAAACCTGTGCTTCTTATTCTTTGAATAATAGCTTTCCACTGAAAATAGGACATGCAATAGCTGCTAAAATTTGAATCTTACTTTAATCTGGCTTGTAGGTTCTGGTTTTGTGATAGAGAAGGTGCCTATATTAACATATACATGCATTAGATTTTTTCATATAGTGTACTCCTTTGATTACCTGGTTTTGTTTGAGGCTTATTCTTACCTTCAGAGCAGGTTTCTTTATTTGTGCTCCAATTCTTGAAGCAAGTATACAGAATTTGCAGTTTTATTGGGAAATGATACTTAATGTCTTGGAGATTAGCATAAATTAAATATATGGTTTTATTCTTTAGTTTGTATTCTGCATCTTTTGAGTTGAAGATAGCGAATTCTTTGTAGTGATGTAGCTTTTTAATTTTTATTTTTGTAGAATCTGTATTTTTCATCTTTGATAAGATTCTAACACTTTGAAGTAGATTGTTTGAAATGCAAAGACCTAAAGCCAAAATTATCCAGGTACGTTTGGCAGTCTTACTATTATATTTTGATTAGTTTTACTCTAGATCTACTATTAAAAGGCATAGCTGTAACAATTTTCTGCTAGAGAGCATATAATAAATTTCTTCAGCAAATAATTGCTATTCAGTCTTCTCATGAAAAATAATGGCATGTCTGTTAGTCTGTGCTGTTTAGTGCTTTGAAACGACTGGTGTGCTTTGTATGCCTGCGAAAAAAACAACGTACTGGTGCTACGTGTAGCAGCGTGATGGCAGTGTCAGTAGTGTGGCAGTGTGTTACAGGAAACCTGACTCTTACTATTGACCTTCCCCCATCCAGAGCATTAGGGCTGATAAGTTGTAGTATCTGTAGTTCTGGTTATGTTTAGCTCTGTGTTCATATAGAATTCATCTGCAGAAGATGTCATCTGGGCTCATGGCTTTTGTAACTGCTGGCATTTAGCTCTGCTGCCATTAGGGACTGGGTGATTTTCTTTTGTTAGTTTCGTAGGGCTTAGGTCAGAGCATTAATTCACATAAACGCAGAGCTAGTAGTGAAATGCAGAGCAGATGTTGAACTAAACTCTTTCAATTAAAAAAAGAAAAACAGTAAATTAAAATATTTCCTGAATTCATTAAAGAGAAGATTTTTTTGTTGGTTTGAATCTGTTACTGACTGACGTTCTGGAGTCATTCTGCTGGTTGACCAGCAATTCCAGGATTTTTTACAGCTCAAGCTTGTTTTTCTCTCTACTTCTTTTCTAGTCTTTGATATAACTATGTGATCCTACCATTTCTTAATTCATAGTAACTTCTTTTAGAAGATTTCATAGGTAAAATATGTTTTGATTTCTGTAGCTAAGCAATATGTGATT
Organism: Dromas ardeola; assembly: GCA_013398915.1. Lineage (NCBI taxonomy): Eukaryota > Metazoa > Chordata > Aves > Charadriiformes > Dromadidae > Dromas > Dromas ardeola. Next base: position 640,017 of record VYZM01001418.1, on the reverse strand, counting down.
TTCCTTGTTTAATACGTAGTATCCTTTGAAGTAATTTTTAATAAAATAATTTTAATAAATTAATAATAGAAACAACTTGGCTAACTGAGGTCTTTTTAATATACCTAGTCATTAGATAAAGAGGATAAACAGCTCAATGCAGTAAAGCCTCTTTAGGGTAGCCAAGGTGACGTTGCTCTTTGTGATTTCAGTAGGAACGAGTGAAACCTTCTTGGAATAATTGTGCCAGCGTAAATGTTAGGTAGTACAGCTGTTCACTTGGATTTTTAAACATTTATGCATTTGTCTTCAGGCATCCAAAAGTAAAGCAATTACTGTCAGTCAGGAATTGGACTACTTTCCTTATTCACAATACAGCTTTCTCTTTTATATCTAGCACGATAAACTCCATTGTGAATTTCTAAACCAAATTAATCAACTTTGGCCAGCCCAGCCTAAACCACGACAACAATATAACTTTTTCATGGTTTCTCACTTCTAAATTTTATTTTTCTTCTAGTGTCTACTGAATATTGCTGTGTTGTCTTGGTACCAACATGTACTGAAATAAGCAATCTGAATTGGGATATGTTTTAAACAGTTTCCTTTAATAATGCTTTAAAAACACAGACTTTTCTTTGAGGATGGGTGTCCCTTTATAGATAATCTTCTGTAGCTCAGACTGGTGTTTTGCTCTAAGCAACATTATCAGAAAGACAGTTAGTGTGTTAATTGGTTCATATTTTGATGATTTTTGGTATCTCCCCCTCTGTCCGGCTGCAAATCCAGGCATGTTGTTGGCTTACTTTGCAGTGCCTGCTCCCACGCCTATGCGCACGGGTGGTGCCTGTAGACCCTGCCTCCCTCCCTGCCCGGGGAGGCAACAGGAGGAAAGGAATAGAATCATAGAACGGTTTAGGTTGGAAGGGATCTTAAAGATCGTCTAGTTCTAGTATCGCATCTCCTGCCTTCAAGTGGCTGCCTGGCCTGACAGCCCTCAGGGGGAGGAGCTCGCTCCATCTCGGCTGTCGTGGTGTCCCCGTCTGCCCTGGCTGGGACTCCTGGCACAGCAGGTTCCTCACAGTTGTGTCCGTAGCTTTCATCCAGTAGCCATGTCTGGCAGTTCTCTATCAGTGCCCCCAGGGCTGTTAGACTTCATCTGCAAAGGGAAAGTATTTTGGGATGTCACTGGTGTAAAGTAAGAGAATAGCACATGATGGTCAACGTGATTGTGTCTACAGAGATGGCTTTGCCTGCTGAGATTTGCTAGTACAGCTGCGCTGGAGTTGTGGGGTTTTTTGACGCTTCCAGCTCACAGAGGTGTATTTGAAACATTTCATAACATCAACCTGGCCTGAAGAGAAAAAGCGGTGGGGTTCTGTTTCTTGAAGCAAAATGAGCTCAGTCCTAGACATTTTCCTACTATTTCTGTATTGAAGAAAAGCATGAAATTAGTAGCCACTAGCAGACTTTTAGGGTGGTGCAATAATTATGCTGACAAGAAGGTTTTGTGGTCCAAGGAGAGGGGAGAGACACATTGGCTGTGTGTTAAGGGCAGGAATACTGTATATTAAGACCTTTAGTGTAGAGAAACCTTAAATAACCCTTCTGCCCCTCAGCCCCCATGCTAAAAAATACAACTGAAGAATAATTTTTAGCTTTCTCCTACGGGTTTCAGCTCTGGCATTGCACCTCAACTCCTTTGTTCTCCTATGCCTTTGTGTTTCGCTGTGATTGTACCATCTGAAAGTTTTGCTATGATGATCACACAGTTTGCTTCAGAAGTGATGGTGTTTTGCTGTCTTGAGTAGTTTAATCTGCATGTGATTGATGTCTCATGAACCTGAGCTAATTCAGGGTGGTGCTTCTGCTTTTCTTCATTTTCATTGTGCTTTTGTTATTACCACTAAATGCTATAGAGTAAATCCCACTTCTTTGACAGGATATTTTCAATTGAAAGCTGAGATAACAATGAGGATATAGTAGAGTTTTATACTAGGGATTTAAGGTATTTCCCAAAATCAAGTTGGATTTTCCCTACTTTTCTATTTTTCTGACACACTACCACCATCATCTCTATGCAGATCCTCGGAAAGTTTTCCATACTTGTTTTCACATTTTTAAAGTTTCAAAAATGCTTCGGGTGAAGAATAGAACAGAAGAGTTTTTACTGATACAGAAGAAACCATAATTACCAAAGTTGCAGATGCTTCAACATGTTGTGGCAAGGTTTTTTTAATATATGGTATGACAGCTCTGATTGGAATCTTAAGGCAATCATTTAAAAAATATTCACATGAAGCTATGTTTGAGTTTAACCTTTTGTAGTATACGGTGCTTTTTCTCCAAATTAATATTCTAAGTAGGCATCAAACTCTCATGACCAAACCTGTATTTCTGTAATTTACATTGTAACGTACGTGATTCGAAAGGTTAAGCAGGTGATTCTTAATTCCAGTTATTGCTGTGTATTTTCATTTATTGTCAGCACATGGTTATTCCAAACAGGCAGTAGCTGGACCATTCTGTGAATTGGAAAGGAGATGACATTTTGTCTGATGTCGTGGGGAATTCCTGTAAATAAAACTGAGGTGCTTTTTGCCGAAACAAGAGTCATTCATTGACATGGAGTACCTGTATGTTGAATAGAACAGAACTTGATTTACTTTAAGGGATGATGAAAGCATCTACGTGGCTTTGAACACAAAATTCTTCCTGGTATTTTAGACTTAACTGTTGTTGTCAGTAACCTCTAGCTTTTTCTTTGCCATTGTAGTTTGAGCAAATCTTTGTATAAGACAGAAGAAGTTCCTAAAAGGAGTACTGTTTTAAAAAGGTTTTCAAAGTGACTTGTTTAATCCCATATTTGATCAAGCACAACACAATAGTAAAATCCAGATTTTACTGGAGTGAGATTTTTACTCCTGCGTTAAGACTCCCTTTTTTCATCTGTCTGTCCCAGGTGGCAAAGCTGGCAGCTGTTTCTTCTGGTCTGCCATTTGCATGTATTACTGTATATGCAGCAACAGAAAAGGAATCAAAAGGTCAGCTGGTGAAGCCAAATCAGGTAAGAATCTTACCGTTTGTCAGTCTTTAAAATAATACTAGAAGAATCTGCAGAATACCATCTCTTTTCATTGAACTATATTACCCACTAAATAAAATACATAGCTAAGTAATATCTGATAATAAAATTACCTCCTAAATAACTGACTGCTATAGTACAAATAAAACATGAAGTGTTACAATAAAAGTAAGTTAGTCAAGTTTTATCTTGTTTTCATTATTACATTATTTCCAGACTGAAGCCAGAAAAGGTAAAATAGTATAATACTTACTGATAATAAGTCTTTTTCTATTGTACAATTTCTAGTAATACATGCATGCATCTTCCAATTACTCTTCTCATACTTCTTCTGAATAAAAGATATTCTTATCCTACTCAGTAATTGTACTTCTTAGAACCTATACAATACTTTCAGTTTTCATTTCTAAAGAATTAACCTGTAGTAACACTTGTGTGAAGTAAGTTTGTAAATATAAAAGAGCATAATTTGATATAGAGGTTTTGTTTGCTGTGATGGGAACACCAAGTATTTGCAGTTTTGAAAAACACTATTCAGTGTAAATAATAATCCATATACAAAACTATCTCCCTGCAGTACAGTTATGCTTTTTTTTCCAGCTTCCAATTTACCGTCCACCACCTCTGAAATCAAAATACATTGAAGAACAGCCTGGTCACTTGCAGAAGCGATTTTCTTCAGTAAGACAGACGACCGGCCACTATATTGGATGGTGCAAGGTAAGAAATACCTGCGCCCAAAGTTTCCTACCATTCCTGACAGATGATTAAAACACTGAAAAAATGCATACTTCACCTCGGTGTTTGTTTTTTTTTTTGGCAGTTCCTTGTATTAGCATACTTCTATAATTTAAGATGCAAAAATGAACTCTTCTCTCATTTTTTTCTCTACCATTCTTCTAACAGGGAACATGTGTGTTCTCCCTGTTTTCCAAATCGAAAGGCAGTGAGATAAAGAGGTCCCCTTCAGTCAATGCTAAACTGGGTTTAGGCTAACCCACGGTGGCAGGTTCATAAATATCTCTTGGTTAACTTCTACAGCAAGAGTGACGTAGGTAAGTTCTTCCTAGCAGAACTTCATAGCGTTTAGGAGCCTGAAATTCCAGATACAGTCCACAGGGAGAGAGCAAGCCACTTTCAAAGGGCGGGTTAAAAGACCTGATTTAGATACTTTAGGAAGGACAAACTGAGTGCATCCAATGTAACTGTTAAAGCAGACCATTATAACTAGTCACCAAAAAGACTTCACAACTCTGTTATTGAATATTCTAGGCACAGAAGAAATATGATACCTGTCACCATTCTCTTAACTTCTGGTAAATGACAACTTTACCCTGGCTGTTGTTAGTATGAAATTTTATGCTTGTATTTTTCTCTTACAAACAAAGCAGACCCTATTATTTGAAAATGGCAAAGAAATCAATATGTCTTCCTGTATTTTCTGTAAATTTTGATTCCACTGGTCTGTGAAAATTTTGTCAGTGACTGCATAACTGAAATAATTTAGTTATAAATCTGTATCAAACTTTTCCATGCCCTTAATCATTGCGAGTGTCTCTGAAATTGACTAGCAGTGACCTCTGGTGGTACAAATTCCGTGTTACTGCAAACAAATGATTTCGGTGAAGTAACTCAAGATAATCTTCATTCTTTTTCATTAATCTCCTAAAGAATGCGTATTTACTCAATTTGTTGAGCAATCTGAGGACAATGATACTAATAGTAAGCTAGTAGAAGGGTTTTTTCTGGATAAACAAAAACTTGTAATTAAATAAATTGACCAGTTTGAAGGGAGTAATGCACACTCCCTTGAAGTTGAGCGCACATTTTAGACCAAATTAATACTGCATATCTTTAGCGAAACTGAGCACCATTTTTACAAACTAAAAGACAAAGTCAGTTTTACTGGTTAAGTCTCTCTAGGGAGGAGAGGATTATATTTTATGATTAAATTTTCTTATGTTATACAGTTGGCATCCAGGTGTTTTCCCACCCTACCGCTTTGTTCCTGAGATGTCACTTTTGAGAGTACTCTTGCTATATTAAAAGAGACTTTTAAATTTAGCTTTAAAAATATAAATATGGTAGTCAAGAAGGGGCTAGGTCTCAGCACAGCCTCTGTAGAAGTTCACTGATCTGGTTTGTTTTCTTTGAAGTTACATAATATTTCTTCATCTCATTGTGCTGAGCCCTGTGTATCAACCGAGTAGTTTTGTACTGAAAACACGTACTTTTGCAAAGATTTAATTTTTTTTTTCGTAGGATGCTTTTGTCTTTATTAAAAATGGAATAATGGATTCAATTCAATTTGGAAAAGGTAGGCAAGCCACGTATTTTTTAATTGAGCATTTGCTGTTGTTTCTCCTTGCGACTTAGAAAGATGGTTGAAACAGCAAATTCTAATTACAGGGGGGAGGAGAGGGAAAGGGTGGAAGGGGAGTGCACCGGAATACTTTCTGCAAATGTGGTGTTTCATTTCTGTTCTGAAATGAGAGAAATGACCAATTAAATGGTATTTCTCATTCCTTTGATTTTAGCTTTGTTCTTAAAATCATAGTATCACAGAATCGTTGAAATTGGAATCTGTATAGATCCATAGATCTCTCTATAGATCATCTAGTTTGGTCACCTGCTTAAAGCAGAGCCAAAGCGTGCTGCTTGCATCTCTGTCCAGTCAGGTCTTCAACATCTGCAGGGATGGAAATTCCACAACCTGTCTTAATTATAAAAATGGCTTCTTAATTCTAGCACAAGTTACAAGCAGCATTTGCATTCAAGTTCAGTATCAGAAATTATAGATAACAGTTGTTTTCCTTAAAAATAGTATATTGGGAGATTCCAAAATATGTGGTGTCTCATTTAATCTGTATTAGCTCACAGTAAAATCAAAACTTAACACTATGCTTTTCCTTTTCCTTTATTAAGGACTAACATTTTATTAAACACAAAAAAGTATCTAAGGAGGAAAATTGTTAACTTTGCTGCTGTGTTTTGAGGACTGTGATTCTGGTTCTGTCTGACACAGACTGCAGAGTGCGCACCTGGAAAATAAGGCATTCATTAACAAAAAAATCTAGTCTTGGACTGTTTTCGGTTTTGGATATTCATAATTTTACTTCCATCTTTATTTCTTAAGTGGGAAATAAAATAAAAGGATTAATATTGAATTGCTATGCTTCTTCTTTTTTTCTTCTTCTTTTTTTTTTTTAATTCTGAGATGCTTATGTTTACCTGAAGAATCCACCGCCAGAATTTCTTCCCAAAGTTGGCGTAATTACAATATCAGGCTTCGCTGGCATAGTGCTGGCAAGAAAAGGTAGGCTTTTTTGCTTAATTTCATTATTGATGTGTTGAATATGTAGCACGTAGTAATTTTAATGGTCAAAAGATTTTCAGTTCTGAAACACAGGCAGAAGCCTATGTAACTAGTATTTTTTAAAAAATCCTTCCTGATAAATTTAAGGAACATTATTAAATATTTCTTTCAGAAGCTGGCTAAGGCCTAATAGACAGAGCAGGATTATATAGTCGTTTTTAATGGTGGAATCAATGAAAATTCAAAGTAGGACACTTGTTTTGAGTTTTCAGAAACAATGTGTGTATGGGAGGAAATTGGAGACCAATTATAACAGGTGAGGTTACTGAATATAGTGAAAACTAAGGGAACTTAGAGGGAAGATGCTAAAGAATGTTGGCATTTGGCTAACCGGTACAAGAGAATACACATCAGAAGGCATGGTTTCAGCAGCTTTGAAGCCAAAATGGTAATTTTATAGATACAGCTGCCTCTCCTCTCAAGACAAATACTAGAGGAATAATATTTAACCTGCCAGAAAACATTGTTCAGAAAACGTTAATCTATAATACCTAGTGTGTGTCTATCTGAATAATCAATGTATTGGCAGATCAGTGAAACCATTCTTTTTGTATCCCTGTTACTTTTTGGTGGACGGATTTAAAAAAAGGACTTGGGCTTGAGAATCTGTCATCAGGGCTCCTTGTCAACAAAGAGGAACGTGAGCCTGGCCCAGCCATTCTTGTGTTTAACAAAGAGGCCCCGGTTTCCATGCTCCTGGCTGCTCCAAATGCTGCAGTCTCTGTCCTGAAGAGTGCACATGGAGCTAGTGAAGAACCACAGCAGCTCCTAAATAACACAGATGTTCTTCTAATTTTTCACAATATTGGAAAATCTAGGATTAATTCTCATTCAAGAAACCAATGTTCAGAATATCACTATCTCCTGCAAACGCGACTCTACTAAATATTATCACACTCTGTGTTCTCTCTTCCAGCCTTTATGTGGTTAAGTTTGGTGTGAAAAATGGTTAGGGGTTAAACAATTGCGTTTTAATTGATACAGCTACTTAGCTTTACATTTCATTAGTGTCTAATTATTTTAAATATTTGGCTTTATACAGATTCTAGATTTAAGAAAATTGCTTATCCGTTGGGACTTACTACTTTAGGAATTTCTGTGTGTTACCCAGCTCAGTCAGTGGTATTTGCTAAGGTAAGTTTGCTTGAATTTTAATATGGAATTAACAGTTAATTTAGTCGTAGCATACCTATTACACTTGAATTAAGCATCACGGGACTAGGAATCAGAATTCACATGCATCTTCATTAAAACATATAACGCATCACAGGTGTTAATTGCGTAACTATAAACAATTAATAAAATAACGGAATTAAAAAATGCAGCCTCTCAGTTTTTAATTCTCATCTCTCAAATAAATGGAGTTTATTTTGTCTTGCTGAAATAAAAGTAAATAAAAAATATAGTCTTGCTGAATTTGATAGATCTGCGATTTGAGATACTGTACAATTGCATCTCTTGTTAGAATTCCTTGTTTTGCAGTTACTGCCATCTTGCAGTTGTCTACCTGATTAGAATACGTCTTGGCTGTTTAGGAACAAAAGCAGAACTACATTTAATATTTTGTATGCAAGAATTGTTTGCACACAGTACTTTTCTACACAAAGCGAATTGAAAAGCAGGATATAAAGTCTATATATATCTTCCTCCTCTATAGTTTTCCAGTTTTTCCCTATTTAGAAAAGCACATACTGCTTCATAAGAATTCTTCGTGGTTCCTTGACAAACTTTGTATTTATAGTTTCAAAACTGCACTTCTGTTGTTAAATTGAAGAGAAAGGAAAATTGAAGAGAAAGGAAAATTTAGTTTAGTTGTGTTTGGTTCTAGGACTTACCAATCTTTTAGTTAAATGATCAGATTTAAGTTTTGACAGAAATGTTTGTGTAAAATTATTTTGAAATCTGATTGAAAAAACTACTATTGAATCTCTAACTTACCATCATGATGAATCAGTTGTTATCGTTATTAATTTTAGTGGGGTGTTTTTGTTTGATATTTTTATACTTCAGAGTACGTAGCAAGATATCGCAAAGACCTATACTGTGGTTAAAATCTTTGGGTAATCTTATATTGCTAAACTGATATGTTGGGGTTTTATTTTATGCAAATCAGTGAGGATTACATTTCTCAAGAGGCAGTGGGATTTCTTTGCTTATTGTTATAAGACTTAAATGTCAGGGTTGGAAGATGGGGAAATGAATAGGAATGCTATGCTGTACGTTATGACCTATTTCAGGAAGCTAAATCCTTGTTTCCTCTCTACATCATGTGTCACCTTTTGCATAGTTTTTTGTAGTTGCAGCTGTGAAGTATTCTGTTTCTACAGAGCATTTGTGAAGGTGCTCCATAGTTACTGGAGTATTATAAAATTACTTTTGGAAAATAGAGTGAAGGATTTGGGCATTTGTAAAACAAAGCACTGCTCACTAACATGGGCCAGGTCATCTTTGGGTTTATTTCCTTTTGTGTTACTGTCTTTGGTCATTTCCAAAATCGTGAGTTTGGATCCTTTAAAACTGCTGCTGCAGCCTGTTGTGCTAACGTTGCCAAAACACTGTTTGCTGATCAGGTTTTGATTTCATTTTGAGTAGGTGGATGTAGCATGTGAATGTCACCTGTGGATTTCTAATACCAATTTAAACATTATTTAGGATTTGCTTGATGTAAGAGAACTATGCAATAGATTTTGAAATGTCTTAGTATGGGGTCAAGCATGTTCTTATGGAAATAAGATGCATTTCATTTGAATGGTCTATGTATCTTGGTATTTTTAAAGCTGTCATTAAATTACATTTGTCTCTTAAAAAATAGGTAACAGGGAAAAAGTTATTTTCTGCAAGCCATCAAACCTATGAAGCGGTGCGATCACTATGGGCAAAAAAAGAAGACGTCACCAAGGTAAGCTTTCTGAAGTAATGGCTGTAACTCATAAATTCAGCTGGAGAAAAAAAGTAAATTAGAAGGTCAAGTACTATTTTCCTAATACTGTTTAAGATTACTAATTGTGTTGTGAGGCACAAAACCCCCTCTTATTTTTGTAACGTCAGTGTTTAATTAATGTCATGTGTGATACTTTTCAGACTACTAGATACTGAGATCCCCTGTGTAGTCCCACAATACATGCAAGATGCACAAGAGAAGACTGAGTTTCTCTTAGAGCTCATTTTTGATCGTGACAAAAAATAATCCATTCTTATTCAAGCTTTGGTCCTAAGCAGACAACTGAATTTAAGATAAAGACACACAGAATTACAGTAGGTATGCTAGCTTTTTCTTAAATAGATCAGTGAAGGAAATTCCACAGTCTTCCAGGTAGTCTGTTTTAATTATCCTGCAATATAAATCGTCCGTGTCTGATTTTTTTTTCTTGTCCTGTCTTCATTGCAGCCATAGTGAATAAATGGTCAGTAACCTCTTTATATTGACCTATTACACATAGAAAATTTATCATGTTTTTTGACATGATCTTCTCTCTTGTATAACCTTTTCATATAGAGCAGGCTTTCTAACTCTTACGTAATTCTTGTTCTCCTCTGAGCTTTCTCTAGTTTCTCTCTCTCCTTTTACTGTTTTTAGGGGGTTTGTGTGTGGTTTGTGTTGTTGTTTTTGTTAAGTGAGGTGGTCAAAATAGGACATAGTAAACCAGCTGAGGCCTTGCCAGCACTAAGTGGAGGGGAGTATTAACCTCCTGTAAATTACATATGGAATTTGGCTTAGTACATCCCAGAATTAAACGTGCTGTTTCTGTAACCTGAAAAGGTTTCTCTCCAATGGAATTTTAAAACCCTCTGACAAAAGTACTACTTCCCCGAGTAAAAATTCTGCTTTGCTCTGTGATTTTTTTTTTTTACCTTTTTGAAGAAAATGAAAGTTTCTCAGTCTCATTAACATTTAGAAGTATCTTGCTTTAAATCTGTGGTCGTCATTTTTATGCAGTCCTCACCTTTTATTTCCACTGAGGACCGCAAATGGAATTCTGAATTTTGAAAATGAGATTCAGATAAATGTCACTAAACTGATAGCGAAACAAGAATTGCTGTGGTTAAGACAGTTTCTGTTAACTTTCTTTTTTCCCTGAATGAAGACTGTTCCCAAAACACTATTATTTTTTTTTTTTCATTACTAGGGTGTTACCATGATTTATCTTTTCCATCTTCTGTCAACTAAGGGTAGTAAGTGTTATGTAAAAACTAAATACTACTTTAGTCTTGTGTTAGACTATAGGTTCCTCATCTGTAAATGAACAGTGACTTCCTTATGAAGTGCTTTGAGGTTGTCAGGTAAAAGCACAGCATCAGGCTTAAGTATATACTGGGGACAAAGTAAATTTCCTTACGTGTGAATCCCAACTTACTGTATTTGAACTCTGGGATTCTTTCATGCATTTTATTTTTTCCAGCTGTGTCCTTTGTGTGCAGTTGACTTTAACATTACTAGTTGAATATCATTGTATGATGTCATATCTAATTTCATAAAAGATAAGCTTTTAGGCTCAAAAGCTTTTTTTTTTTTTTGCAATAATGTATTAAGCATATACCCCTGTGCATTTTTTGTTTTTTATTAATGTTTGGTTCACAGCTGCAGCAAGACTCAAAATCAGTTACGCAAGAAGATAAGAAAAAGAAGGAAATTTCTAGTACAAAAGCCGAATCTGCTATTGAGTCAAGATCATTTAACAGAACAGAATCTTCTCCAGTAGAGTCTTGGAGTAATAAAGATCCAGTGCCTTCATCAGGTGAATTAAACATTTCAAGTGTAATCACAGGACAAATTGCAAATCCACATACTTGACTTAATTTTGTAGTTACCCTTGCTTTAAAATGGAGCAGACTGTCATAGTATATTATTCTTGAGAATATATTGTACATGCTGTCATTTAATATATACTTCAGAGCCTCAGGGATGTGATCATTTTCCAACTGTGGGCCCTGTCACGGTATCAGAATTCTTACATATTTGTTGTTCTCTCTCCATAATGTTTTCTTTCATTCCATATGGTGTGGACCATATCCCATATCGTTAGTAATGAGATGATATCATCAAGTACTTCTGTTAAATACCTACTTTAAATTATATTTCTGTTGTCAGAATACCATAACTGTAATTTAAAGGATTACTGCTGGATTTTTGGTAAAACAGCTAATTTGAATTACTATTCATTCCTCTGTACAGGTTGTATATCTTCAGATACTGGTAAAAGAGGAACGCATAATTGACAAGTGAAGCATTGGGTTTTATTTTGCTAGGGTTTTTTTTTGCAGTGATGGTCTTTGTGCATCTTAAGTGGTTGAGATAATCGACTAGATCATGTCCTTTAATATAGGAATATTTTTATAGGCAAATTGCTAAGAGAAAAAGTGGAATTACCTATTAAAGGAGAACTGAATTTGTTTTAAAATAATGTTAACTTTTGTAGGGGCAATTTCCAAACTTTACTCATCACTTAAACTTGCTTACTTCTTTTTATTGTGGTCTTTACCAGAATATATATATTTTTTTTGGGGGGGG
>VYZM01001418.1:602632-628053 GCA_013398915.1 Dromas ardeola | reverse complement strand
GGGAGGGGGGGGAAGCAAGCAGAACATATTTGGATGGAGTTTTTAGATTTTTTCCCCTTTATTTTCACTACAGTATACATTCACATCTTTCTCTGCTTTGCCCTTGTATTTTCTCTGATTTAGTTTGTGGAATACTTTGATCTTTTTTTTACATTTGCTTCATGCCAGACTGTCTGTAATGGTTTTATGTATATGGATATCTTCTGTCTTTGCTTTCATGGGTGGAATTAGTTCATGTCCCTAATACAGCCAAAAATGTCCATCCTTAAATTAATTTGTGTTGTCAGAGGTGTTTATTTTCACTAGTCTAAATGGGGCAAAGCTTTCAGGAGAACATAGCACCCTTAAACCAACTCGTGCATCTGGAAAAGAAGCAAACTTGTAGTAGGAGGCACAGTCCTGGAAAACCTGCCTTTATATTCTCTTCAGTCCTCCGGAATTACAGTATCATTTAATGTGTCAGTCTCTGTGCATTGTTATTCAGGATGAGTGTGAGGGCTCAACATTTTCATAAACTCAGTTCATTGTTTTTGTAAGTCACGAAGTGAAACTAGGTTAGAATGTTTGCCTTAATTTGGAATTCTTACGATCTGGCAGTAGCTTCAGGAAAGATACTGGTTCAGTTGGTTTTGGGAGACAGCTGTACTCCTGGGAGCAGTAGGGGAAGAAAGACTGGAGATTTTTTTCCATGTCCCAAACCTTCCTTTCCATGTGTAGCAAAAAGCATCTCTGTTTCTTCTCTCACCCTGCTGTTTTCAGGAATTAGTATTAAAGTATAGAGATCAGGAGGAAGACCTGCTCTCCATCCATTGCTGTATGCTAATGATTACAACATGCCTTCATTGTCCTGTATCACTTACACAGTTTTAATTAGAACGTACATATTTTTCATAGAATCATAGGGTTGGAAGGGACCTCTGGAGATCTTCTAGCCCAACCCGCCTGCCAGAGCAGGGTCACCTTAGAGCAGGTTGCACAGGAGCGCGTCCAGGCGGGTTTTGAATGTCTCCAGAGATGGAGACTCCACCACCTCTCTGGGCAGCCTGTTCCAGTGCTCTGCCACCCTCAAAGTAAAGAAGTTCCTCCTCGTGTTTAGGTGGAACTTCCTACACTCAAGTTTGTACCCATTACCTCTTGTCCTATTGACGGGCACCATTGAAAAGAGCCTGGCCCCATCCTCCTGACACCCACCCTTTAAGTATTTGTATGCATTAATAAGGTCCCCCCTCAGCCGTCTCTTTTCCAGACTAAACAGACCCAATTCCCTCAGTCTTTCCTCATAAGAGAGGTGTTCCAGTCCCCTAATCACCTTGGTAGCCCTCTGCTGCACCCTCTCCAGCAGTTCCCTGTCCTTCTTGAGCTGGGGAGCCCAGAACTGGACACAGTACTCCAGGTGTGGCCTCACCAGGGCAGAGTAGAGGGGGAGGATGACCTCCCTCGACCTGCTGGCCACACTCTTCTTGATGCCCCCCAGGATGCCATTGGCCTTCTTGGCCACAAGGGCACATTGCTGGCTCACGGTCATCCTGTTGTCCACCAGGACTCCGAGGTCTCTTTCCACCGAGCTGCTCTCCAGCAGGTCAGCCCCCAACCTGTCCTGGTGCATGGGGTTATTCCTCCCCAGGTGCAGCAGATTTTTGATCTTTTGTAAGTGTGTGGTAATACAGTAATTCTCAAATTGTGTCAATAAGCTTTTTTTTTTCTACAGCTCAAATGTATATGTATTTTTTTAATTACATTTCTTTAATATCTCTAACAGGAACAGTGAAGACACCAAAATTTAAGGCTGATCCAAAACTTATGGACCATGGTCAGTCCAGCCCAGAAGATGTGGATATGTACAGTACTAGAAGCTAAGACAAATCTGCTTACAAATCTTGGCGAAGTATTACAGATAAGGGGGAGGGAAGAAGGGAAGGAATAATCCTTACAATACATACTCTGTGAGGTATAATTTAATCAGGTATTTTCTTATATCCCAATTTGTATTATTGACTTACATGATTCTGTTCAGTGAATATTTTGTTTCTCACTACTTAAAGCGGTGAGAATTCACTCATTGTCGGTGTCATTAGTGCGACACTGAGAAAACGTCAGTGTCTTCTCACAAAGAGGTTTCTCTGTGCCAAGCTTGTTAATAAAGGTCACTTTACAAAGGATATTTGAAAATGTAAACATATCTCTGTACTTTGGCTCAGATGTTCATTGATCTGAAAGAAGAATGTGATGGATGGGGTTTGCAGAGGCTTCTTTGTATTTTTTCTTGCAGCTCTGGAATGAAGTGCAACTTCTTACTGGTCTGAGTACCCTTAAAAAGTTGGTTGTTATATCATACGAATAGCATTGTCTTTAATGCTTGTATAAACAAGTCACTTGTTTGCCTCTTTCACAAAGGTGAATGGAAACAACTTCTTGTCCTGCATGCTTCTTGTGTATTTAAATGTCACTTAAGTTGGGGAAAAAACACACACTTGATTTCTAAAACATCCTTTATAGACTATGCATTAGTTTTCACCAACTTCTAATCCTTTGAAGGACTGTATGCAAATAGCTTAATCCATGAAACTGATACTGTTTTAATTTACATAGAATGCATTAGCAGTGTTTAGGAAGTTGGAAACCTTAGGTAGTTTTGAGGTTTAAAGTGCTGACAAATATCAAAAATGCAGAAGTCATAGGCAGCCAACTTTCTCTTCTCAGGAGTTTGTATGCAATACCCACTGATCTTGCTAGAATTTCTGTGAAATTCTGTATTTTTCCATAAAAAAGAAATTGGAGATTGATTTAAGTTTCCTAGGATGAAACACTCAAACACTGTTTTTTTCATTGTGTATATCACTCTATTTCTGTTCATCTTCCATTCCTCTTCAAAACACTTTTATAAGGGTTGGAACGGTTCTGGTGGTCTTCCTTGAACAGAGTGCAACTCATCAGTACACAATGATAATCAGCCTCTGCCTAGAGTTACTCTCATCTGTATCTACTGTGGCACTTTGCTAGTATATAAACTGCAAAAGGAGACTGTGCTGTAGTTTGTCCTTTGATCCATTGAATTCTGTTATCTTTCAGTTAATGAAAATATCTGCTTTGTTGTAAAGTTGAGGGGGTGAAGCAAGAACAAACTATACAAACAGATAGTTTGGTTGGAAGACGTAAACCTGAGAAGAAATGCTGCTTCATATGAATGTATTCTCAGCACCGGGATATGAAGGGATATTTGCTCCTGTTCTCCACAAGTAGAGATTTCACAACCTTATTCCTTCTTCTAAGGCTGCTAATGCAAAGGCAAATGATGCATGAAATACAGGCAAACAGTATTCCTAGTGTCACTGTGGGACTAGCAGAAGTTGCGAGGAGATACTGCACAATGGAATGTGCACAAGGCACAAATGATGAATGACCAAAAGAATAAGTAAGGCTTTTATGGTGGTTCAGAAACAGATAAGTATTGGTATTTTGGAATCCAGATTTCAGGCAAAGTGTTGGACTTTGTTATACAGAGTCCAACGGTAGGTGAAGTCAGTAAATACGAATTTTAAAGAAGAGGAATTCCATTAGTTAAACTTGCTTGGGACAGCTGACATAGAATTTAATGTATTTTGTTTCTTTAATCATCTCTTAAGGCCCAGGAAACTGTCAGAAATCAGGCAGCAATCAGAAGACATTAAATCAGTCTTCACAGAGCTCCTGGACAAGACACATTTAGTGTTCCATCACAGAGAGAGGAGTAGAAAAATTAGATATCTCAGCTTCATATACCATTTCCAGGGAAGCAGATGAAGACATAAGGCAGGAAGTGAAAACGGTGAAGAAATGATCATTTTAAAATGCAAGATTGGATGGCAGAAATTGTATTATCTGTTTCCCTTTGATCAGATTCTGGATAAAAAAAAACATAAAGGAAAAAACATCTGCTCTACTCCTAGATTCCGTTTAAATTCTAACTTAATGTCCTTTGAGTGATACGCTACCGCAACAAGTCAACAAGAAAGGTAAGATGATGGAGGTTTGCATGGATTTTGTAGGGGTTTACTGTGGTGATGTTTTTCAGTACGTAGTGGAAAGCTATGCACTGGAATTAGTCTTCTGGGAGCAGGGAGAGAGGCTACCGTGGATAGCTGTTAAGGAACAGGAATGTTTGCCCTTTCCAGGCAAGAGTGAGCCTAAAAAGACTGCCCTCTACCTGCAGTGCCAAAAGCTGGTCTGGTTCTTTCTGTGCTTTAAGGGCATTACCACTCAAATCTCATGATACAAATCAAAGTGTCTGGTCTGCAAAAGGTACATTGGACTCCTTGGTTGTTCACCACTCAAGAATTAGATGTTTCGTGCAAGCAGTTTGTATTGCAACCCCTAATTTTGCAAGAAGTTCATGCTGTAAATGGACACGATACACAAAGCTGTCCTTAGGTTGTATTTCAGTCTCAAATTATTCCTTAGGGCAAAATTTTAATAGAAATATACCTCAGGGTTAAATCATCATTCAGAAGTCTTAGACATGTTTTCTGGGACATAATTTAAAATTACGGCTCCTACCCACTTTAATGAATGAATAGTATGAGAAATACAGTTCTAGAGCTCATAAAATGGTATTCCTGTGCTGTGTCATTTCTTTTTGGTGGACAAGAGGAGTAAGTCAGCACAGATTTATTCCAGTACAGGGTTTGCCTAGTACTGTCACTTTTTAATTTAGTTTTTTCACCAGTTGAGATCTCCCTTTCTCATTCTTCTCTATAAGACAGGGTAATTTTTTGTTGGTTTGTTTTCTATCAACAGTTTTTGTTTAATATCCACACACAGTTGAAAAGCTGGGACTAAAATTAAAGGCTTGGGTTTTGGTACTGAAACAGATACAGCCAAAACCCACTGTTTCCCTATCTGCAGCCAAAGAAAATGGGGCAAAAAAAAGCATGAAAAGTTTTGTATCCTGTCTGAGTGTGTTCTCTGCTTTCAGAAAGACGACAATCAATCTCGGTATTTCTCTGTCATGGAGCATAGATTTATTAGTAATGGGAAGGAATTGTTTAGTAAAACCTGGGATATGATACAGTATAATAGTTCTTTTCTAGCATAAACTTCTGGTTGAGTCAGTCATCGTCTTGTCCACCCATCTGAGATACGTGAAGAGAGAAATTTCTGGAGGTATCAAAAAAGATGCAGGTTATTACAGAGAAGTTTGTAATGTATTTGCTGAAATGAAGGCAGCCCAAATCAAATTACTAACCTGCTCTTGTACAAATATTGGCATGGTGACTGAATCTTTTCCATGCCATTTTGTCAAGTGTTTCTTGTCAAATCTAAAAAGGTGCCTGCCCTCTTCAGTTCAGACATCTGAACCTCCACGTTTTATATAATGCTTTACAGATGGCTTGTTCCAGATAAGTACAAGGAACTGTCTCTCCATTAATAATTTATTGTAAAGGTGCTATGCAATGGCTTTAAAAAAAAAAAACAAATTCAAATCTACGTTACGCCATGCTTATGAGTCCTCATTTTAAACACATGTGCCTGACTTGATCTCTTTAAGATTTCAGACCCAGTGTGCAAACCTGTTAAACAATGAAAAATTAACAGAAGTACACAGGAACAGTTGCATTGCAAGACATGGTTTTATTAATTTATAGTGAAACACTTTGAAATGCCTCTCAAATGTATCATTAATAGTCACTTAAAGTTTCTTTCATAATGCAATAATACAGTAACATAATAAAAGTAAGAATGTATACTGTAATTTTTATATGATATAAGTTATATATTTGTGAAAAATCCAATGTCTTAAAGAACCGGGTCACATTATGATATTTTATAATATAAAAATAGTTTTAATTTAATGCATGTTTTTTATTTATGATCGATTGTACTCGATATGGAGAGATTTGGAACTTGTTGATACTAATTTTTTTATTTCCATAAAACTGATTGTGATACTTTTATTTTGTCATACCGTCGTGAAGCACCTGAAAATAAAGGGTGATAAGATACTTATTAAAAATTAAGTTGAATTTTTGTATGTTGTCTCATCTGTAGGGCAAATTGTGAATTCCTTTTCTCTAAAGTACATTTCAAAAGTTAATTGGTAAACATGACTGTCACACCTGTTTCCTTCATGTGGGGGGCAAAAAAATTCACCCATGAAGTACTGAAACGTAAGTTCCTGGAAGAAATCATCAAAGTAGCATGCAGGACATACTAATGCTCAGCATTCAGTTATTTTATGCATCTTAAATTTTGAGAAATGCTTCCGCTTTCTTTCCTTGGTGATTTCTTCTAAAGAATACTATAGCTCAGAACTTGGGAAAAAGAAGACTTTTATCCATACTGGAGGAATGACACATACTGTTACAAGAACAGGGCAGATACCAAGGAGCCATACTGAGGTAAATAGATTTGCTAATCTTCAAGGTAAAGTAATTTGCTGATCCAAGGGTCATAAATAATGTAATACATGATGTAACCTACAGTGTAATTACTTAAAAGAAGAAAAATTGCATAAATAAGTGATGTAGCTATTTTAATGGCAGATTATCATTATGATTCTCTAATAACTTAGGAAATACTGTAAAAATGTTTTTAATGCATCAGTACAGTTATTTTGTAGTGAAAGTTTGGAGTATTTCTGAATCATACTCAAATACAGAAAATGTATTTTAAATCTAAAATGAAAGTGGGGTCCTATAAAGCCTATACTTTTTAAAAAGGAGCATTAGTATGCACTAGATTGTGTGTAGTTTTTATTTTAAATTGGAGGAATTCTAAGAAGCAAAGCTCAGATATGTGCTGATGGTAAGCTACAGTCAAGAAAGACTGTAATTGGAACCGTTCTAGAAGTTATCATTTTATTTATATTACCACAGTATTGATGTGCTTTTCTTGTAGACCAGCGCAAATGTACTAACCACACTGAAATGCTAAGGAGAGGGAGATCTCAAAGTTGGAAAATCTTCTTGTTACACTCTTTTTTTATTTGAAGAAAATTCTTTATGTTCTAAAGTCTAATGGCCACATCCATTTTGTGTTGCAAAAACTGAGTATATCGGTACATACTAGCAAGTTATAGAAGGAGAAGAGAAAGGAGAGGGAAATGGAAGTTTCATCACTGACTTGGAAGTGGTGAAAGGGACGTGCAGTTGGGAGTTATGAGTTTACTGCGGGGCAGAGTCAGAACACCATTATTCAAGGTGCAATTAGTTCTTTGCCCTTTTGTTTACAGGTTGTAGGAGATTGCTTTTGCTGAAACAATGAAAGAAATTCTGTGTTTCCCTTCCTGTGATCAGGTAATAGGTCTAAACTGAGGCTATCATGGTTTTAAGTGTTGATAACTTTTTTTGTGCTTTATTTGTAGCAGTCCTAGTATCAATATTTAAGAAATATGTAGGTTGCTGTCTGTTTGCGCCTCCCTCAGAACCTCTGCAACACAACAGTAGTAGAAAGAGTGTTCTCCAAAGCTGTCTTGAAGCAGATCTGAAATTAAGATTAAAGCTAACGAGCAGTTGACCAGCTTCCACCATTAATTTTGGTCAGTAACTTTGTTTTAGTTATAGCTCTCTATTTGAGGAAATAAAAGTAGTCTAGGTGTAGTCTACCTAGACTGTAGTTGTAGAATGCATAAATTTCCACTTGATTCTGTTGTGTTCCAGAAATTCAGACAAGTACGAGAAAGAAATGGGTATGCTGTGAAATACAAAGCTAGCAGCTTGGTGCTAGAGTATACTGAACTCCTTGTCCACTTAGCTTTAAATTATGAATTATCTTCTCCAAAAGATAATAAGGTATATTCATTAACATGGGTATTTAGGTATTTTGCCTTTAAATTATATTTTAATCTAGGGGTGAAAAAAAGCATGCTATGGAGTAAGTTTTTGTTTCACTTACAGCTGTAAATTAAGCTGTGATTGGGATCAGAATCTGGTGCAGTTATTTGTGGAGAACAAGCATCTTTTTACCTTTAGATACGCAGATAAAAATATCTAAATAAAGCTGCAGTTTGGACTGAAATAAATGTCAGTGTAATTCCGTGTTTGCAAAAAGAAAATAGATTCAGAGAAATTGGGACAGTGTAAGACTGTCCAGTATTCAGTACAGAAATCTTAGTTTTAATTTCCTTTTAGAATTTGATTTGAAAATGCATAAATACATATGGCAATAATGAGGAAGAAATATGTATGATACTTCATGCCAAACTATGGGAGAAGTTTTGATAAAATCATGAGATTGGAAATTAGGAAATGATGAAAAATTCAAACAGATTGCAGCCATGGTTTGTAATCAAACAGACTGGGGGTTGGAGGAAGAGGTGTCAGTAACATACTATGTGCTGCAGCTGTGCCTAACAATCAGAGCAGCAATAATTATTGCAGCAAGACTTCATTTTTTCTAGGAGCAGAAACATCTTAAGACCAGCCTGATAATAACCTGATAAAATCATCATTTTTATACTCTTGATCTGTGCCTTTGATTTGTCTTTAAAAACAGTGTATAGTCATGGAACTTTGTCTTCAAACACGTTCAAAGTTTGTTACTTTTAAAAGGTAGCATAACTCTAAAAGGTTACCAGATAAATGCATGTGACAGATACATTAGAGTGTTGAAACTTAAGTCGTTAAAGGAGTATTTCGCATATGTATTCAAAAATTCAGAAATAGCAAGATTAATGAGACAATTTTATGGAACTACCCAGTTGTCATAAAAGAAAATATGCTGGAGGAGTTATCAGGAAGTTGTATCTGTTAGAAGTTAATTAGTAATTCTTTATAGAGAAGGATGCTGTAAACAAGCTCAAAATCCACGGTCCTTGACTTGCGACAGTAAGTAACAGTAGCAGAAAGGAGACTGCATTCTGCTGTTAGCAAAATCCGGAAGAAATGATCTTCTGCCATGATCAGCTTCAGGATGTCCGTTCTTAAGGTCTTGCTTTTCGTTCTGTTCATGGCCAGCGATTCGCTGAGTGAACAAGAAGCTTCAGAACGTAAGACATTTCACCTCTTATTCTGTACTTCTATACATAAAAAGATTGCAACTGTACGAATTACAACTGAAATACTAGGTGTTCTGGTGGTTTTGAATCATTTGGAGTTCATCTGTCCATGTCAAAAGGACACATCTTACATGAGTGAGATGATTCGGTTCTTTTTCAGTAGGAAGAAATACACAGTATATGGGTTAAAAAAATTATATATTCTTTTTATAGCAAGTATTTTTAGAAATTTTTTTTGAGACGAACAAGGAGAAAATCATCAGTAATTAAGAGCATGACAACCAGAATGCATTGAAAAAATGTTACTTTAAATGAGAAGGTAAGTGTCTCTGGTTCTGTTAAGAGTATACAGTATTGGTTAGGAATTTTTTTTAAAGGAAAGATTCCCTACAGATTGATTTTATTTATTTATTTTATTATTATCACTGTTCTTTACCTGGTACTAGTAACTACCAGTTACTAGTAATTAGATATCACTAAGCTGATAGTGGTGTAAACCAGCTGCAGTTACTATTTTTCCAATACAGTTTTGGTTTGTGATTTGAGGATTTTTTTTTTATTCTACTTTAGCCTTTAAATTGCCAAAAAAAGTTACCACTTCAAGGAAAACTTTGCATTTACATAGACTACAGTGCTGTGAAGGGCTCAGCAGTGGGTTCCTTTATGACATGGAATATTACAGCATTAATATCAAAGGGCACATGGTCGCTCTCTCTCCAGCAGAATCACAGCTAGTTATTTCCTACTTCCTTCGAATTTTTTGTAACGTTGCTAAAAGAATTGTAATTCTGTTACTGATCTCCCAGATAATACGTCACCAAATGCTACTAGGGATTTTTCATTGTTCCGTACTTTATAGTCATAACATATGATCTATAGTCAGGTTGTCTTGGAAAATGCTTCAATGCTGATGCCTTCTTGAGAGAAAGGAATGCAATATATGTAAATAGATTTGTATGAATGCAAGCCTTGATCACTGTGTAGCCATTTAGATTTCTCTCTGATTAACAGTAAATGTTGGATTAGATTATCTTGGACAGTGGGGAGGGAGGAGGCTTCCGTCTTTTTTTTGAAATGAAGACCGCTGACTAAAGCGTAGTTTCTCTAGCTAATAATGCATCAGTCGTGAGTTTGCTAATCGACCTGTTCATGGTGTAAAATCCCTCTTACAATAGCAAAACAGTAATATTAACAATGCTCTGATACTGCTTTCTTCCTGTCAGTTGCCAGGTGGGCTCAGAAGGATCTGCTCAGAGATCTCTTCCAGTTCTGACTTTCTGGCTTCATTCTAAATGCATATCTTCTCATTGTGAAAAGCTATGCAAAATTATACTCAGCTATATTGGCTGTTTGGGGCTTTTTTGAGTATCATAATCATGCTTGGCCTTGCAATGTATGGTAGCGTTTTTAACTTTCTTTCAGTGTCTCCAGTGGTGTCTTGCAATTAATTGTTCAGTTATACATTATAGGTCAAGATTTCAGGTACATCTCTGTAAATCACAGACTTCAGTGGCTTTGGGTCAGCTTGTAGCTTGCTGGTATGAACGATGAGTACAGCATTCAGACCGAGTCCTACATAGGAAAGAAACAGGTAGCAAAGAATGTAGGGTTTGAGTGCCAAACATGGTGACTTCTGATGTCTGATTAAGGTTGCTGATGAGGAAGTTATTTTTAGACAGCCGTATGCCCGTGAAGTACGGTAAGCAGCACTCAACTTCTGGAAGATAATTTACAGCCCACGAAGTTTACACAGTAAAAGAGATGGAGGAGAACGGACATTAATGCAAAACAAATCCCTTTGTAGACCAAAATAAGGAATAATCGCAGTGCAAAACACACAAAAAGGTTTTCATTAGAATTGTAATTAGAGGGTTTGAGTCTCAGATGGGTTTCATGATTTTTATCCTTTGCCAGCAGTCCAGAGAGGATACATAGTGGAATTCAGATACAACCACACTTAAATGCTGTGATAGAAATCATAATAATATAAGCCATGCAATTTACTGGCTAACTGGAAGATGGATACAAATTCTGAGTAAAGTAATATCAGCAGATAAACCTTCATTTCTCAAATAATTTCAAAATTTTGAAGGGGCCAGTCACTGGAAAGTAAGATTTAGTATCTGCAAAGTACATCATATGAAGCTCAGATTTCTGTTGTAATTAGAAATACAGCCCACTAACAGTATGTTACTGTATAATTGCATTAAATATTTGTTTTGTTTTAACTTGCAGCCAACTGCACTGGAGTTGAGGACTTTACAGCCTGCCTGGGTAATACTGAAAGCTTCTGTCCTACCAATATTTCTTGTCAATGTAAAAATGAAAAACCTTTTTGCAGGTATGGTGTGGGGTTGGTCTGTTTGTTTATTTGTGCAAATATACGCTATGTAAATGCAGCTTGTCAAATATATTATTAATGATGAAATAAATTTAGACCCTGAACTGTGATCCATGACAGTAGACGTTGATCTTCATTCACAATCTGCATAAGCTCATAACTCTGCTACAGAGCATCAAATCTGGGATCTGACTGCAGCATTTTCTTTTTTAGAGTATGTGTAGGCCATGTAATTCATAATTTAGCTAATCACTGTAATTTTCAATTTTTACATGCTCACTATTGTCTCAAATATTTTTCTTTAGAACTGAATTATGCGGTGTAACGGCAAGTTAAATTTTTTCCCAGGTTGATCAAAATTTCTTTGGAGTTTTTAAAAAAAAAAGAGATAGGTTAATATCCTGTTCTCCATTATGTAGTTGTGTTTTTTTTCATTTTTTAAAAACAATCTAGTCATCTGAGTAGAAAATCTTGTTACCATATCTAGCATATTTGTTTTTTACATGTAGCGTGACTCTTAGACTTTACAGAAAGTCAGCATGAAAGTACCAGAGCAGTGTTACGAAGCTCATCTGATTATCTGCTGGATTCAAGGCAATAATTTCTCTGTGATCCAGTCTGTTGTTTATGCATATGCAGCTAGCCTCCAATTGTAGCCAATATACCAGATTAGATAACTGAGTACGCTGTCTAAATATTAGTGCAACTCCAAAGTGCAACTCCAAAGGAATGCTACGCTGTCAAAAGTATAAATATGTTTTCTAAATCATATCGAGGTCAATACAAATATTGCGTATAAATTGCAGTAAGAAGAGAATTATCAGTAGTGGAGATCAAGATCAAACTTTCAGAAAAGGTTACTGTAATCCAGAATGTTTGCAACAACAAATTCTGCAAAATCCCTGTCAATAGAACCCTCCCATCGTGAGAATGGCTGGGGACATTCCGTTCTAGTGGCAGCCTTTTTATTAGGGGAGGAAGCAATGCTTTGGGAGGGGAAAAAAAGAAGCCCTGAATTAATTAAAATAATTTAGCTATTTAAAAAAGCAACATTAATATCCAATTAGAAGTCTTACTCATAAAAGCAGAGGGGACATATTCTGTCAATCTACTATGGGTTGTGTTGCTGCTTTGCCATAGAGGGTGCATCAGTATCATAATGATACGTAGCAATGTGACATTTCAATTTTATCTGCATAGTCTAATCTGGAAGTTCAGAAGCTTTGCCATGCTTACAGCTGACGAAAAGATCTTTGACCTGAATCATGCCATGACTTGGGTAATAGACCCTATTCTCAGCAAAGCTTATTATCTTGGACTTGCTGGAATGCTTACTTGGATTTGGTTGACCCAGAGCCTGGCAGAGTGTATTTACATCAAATCTAGAGTAAGATGTGTATTACTAAGATAACTAACATCTTTAGACAAACAGGAAAACTAATGATTATCTTAACCCCTGCAGAATTCAATGATAAATAATTATATAGCAAAATATTTTCTTACTTTAGTATTACTTATTTTTAAATTAAAATAATGTTGCTAAAAATTAATATTTTTATTTGCAGATGTGATTATTTCAGAGTGGACTGGAAGGAATATTGGTACATGGGTCCCAAATGTAACCACCTTTGGAACACTTTAGATTTGATTTTAGTAGCTGTTCTTCCTGCAGTAGCACTGGTTATCATACTAGTTGCAATATTTTGCTGTGTCTACTACTGTAAAAGTGAAAAAGCTGGGTAAGTTACTCTGGATGAAGTTAAAGGGGGTTTTTATAATGAAAATGGAAGCAAAGCAAAAGAAGTCTGGTATTCTGATTAATTTTTAACCTCTGGATATTTAAATCAACAAGCTTGCTATAAAGCATCCTCTGCCAAAATGATGTTTACACAATTTAAAACTAAATCAAAGCATCTTACTGAGCACTTAACAGTTACTTAGCATTTTACTGCTGTGTGCAGAACTTTCACTCTAAGTCGTTGCTTCTCTTCTTTCGGGCTAACCAGGCAAGCTTTAAAGATTAATAAGTACATTTACTACTTTAACTCAAGACTACCAACTCTGTCTTGATGATTTATTTGCTATTAAGGGTTGGCTTTCTTTCCACAAGTTTAAAAAAAAAAAAAGAGTAAAACCAATGAACATTGACAAGAGTATTGGCAATTAAACATGATTTCTCACAGTCTTTGGTCCTGGGCACTGGCACTTTGAGCTGCTTTTTGTTTTCAGTGCTTTACCTTTCCCCGCCCCGATACCTGTCCCAAGTACATACAGAGTATGGGGTTTTTTTTTCTTCTTTCATTGAGCCCTATCAGTGTGTATCACTGGTACTTCCTCTGTCATGGAAAAATTGCAATAATACATAGCTCTGGCATAGTCATTGCCACAGTACATCTAAACCTATGATGTGGCTGTTGAATAAATCTGCAGTACAAAAAGATTCATCAAGATCCTCAGAACTATTGCTAATGCTCTAAATTCACATTGTTCCCCAACCAGGAAGCAGACAAATCCTCCATACCGTGAAGCACAACATAACCCTGCATTTACTGCTGAAATGGCTGATAGCATGGGGCATGGTTATCAGCAGTCGCCAAGGGTAAGAGATGTTGGCGTGTGGGGCATATCACATGTTCCTAATTCTAGTGGAAGTCAGACGTGACTTTGTGATTCAACAGAATGGTATATGAATGGCAAAAAAAGGTCATCTGGTAAAATGAAAGGTAAACTGAGTTTAATTTTTGCATTATTTGACCAGTATTTGCTTTCCAAGATCATCTAAATGCACGTGAGAAGGTGAAACTCTTCATTAAGGATGAAGTGAATCTAATTTGCATAGGAGAAAACAAAGAAGTAGGGATTATTTTAAAAGAATGTTCAAATAAATATTTCCTTTTAGGCCAATTAGAAGACCAGCGTTAAGAAGAGAGAGAATTTGAGTATGAGCTCAAGCCACATGCTACATAGCCAGAGGGGAAGAGTTTGGTATGCTGTCCAGACTTCAACTAATTTAAGCTGCTGAAGAGTCATGCCTACAGTTTAATTTGACAGTTTACTAGTTATACTTCATGAAAGGCTATTTGTCTTCAAGGTTTTTTTGCTTGCATGAGGGTTATCAACAAAGTTCCATGAGGATTTGAGTTGTGTTCATGTAAGAACAGGTAAAAGGCAGTGCTAGTGAGGTGACACATGTTGCTGATGATACCATAGTACTCAGAGTAGTCAAAAATAGGCCTGACTGTGAAGAAGTACAGAAGGAGCATATAATAATGATTGACCGGACAAGAAAATGACAAATTAAACTTATTGTTTATAAATGCAAAGTAATGCACGTAGAAAAGCAGTTTTAACTTTGTGTAGGTGGTGATCATCTCTAAATAAGAAAACAGAACTCAGAAGAAGCATCGAGAGTAATGTTTTCTGAAAACTTGCTAGATATTTTAGGCAGAAATTGAAAACAATCCGAGGAACATTGTAATACTGCTGTGCAAATCTTAATTATGCCTATATTTGACTACCGAATGTAATTTTGAGCCCCCATCTCAGCAAGCAATGTAGTACATCTAGAATTTCAGGGTCATCGGTATTGATTTCTGTATGAGGAGAAGTTGTGTGGGGAATTACTGTTCCCAGCTTTTAATGTAAGAACTAGGCAATCTCAAAAGAATCAGGCAGAATTTTTAAACAAACAAACAAAAAAAGTGCTTTTTGATAAAATGCGTAATCCAGCATTATGTACTCATAGTGTAAATTAGTTTTTAAAAAAATCAGACTTCTATTCAGGGAGGCAGAAGTGTTCAGATCGGATGTGTGCTTTCAGGTAGGTAACATCCTGGTTGTTCCACTTGTGGTGCTGTGGTTCATGTCTCGGAGCAACCTGGGAGTGCACAAACCGATTCCCCTCAGATTAAATAACCAGAATATATGCATCAGGCTCTGGTGAACAGTCGGTGCCCAGGACAAACTAGACACGCCAAAAAGCAAACCCTTCCGATGTGCATAAAGTGTTAGTGTGGGGTCCCACTTGTATTAGTCAACTTTATTTGCTGCTGCGAATGCAGCCACAGACTCCACTCCAGCTCAGTCAATTAATGATGCTGATGTATCGGTAGGACTTCCAAGTTATTTACACTGTTAGCATGTATTGCCCTTATGCTTCCATTACTGGCTGTTCTCGGTGCATTAGGTGGCCTGACTCAGTCATTCTCTTCCTATATTCTATTTCCACATGTGCAAAAGTAAATTTTGCAAGTGCAAGATGTGTCAAAGTACGGGTAGAGAGGCCTAGTAAAGATTTGATCTATATTGTTTACTTCAGAGACACGACATCAGGCTTATTTTTGTAATGAAGATGTATGTGGTACCCAGCTGGTGCAGAGCAGCGTAATTGCACAACTCAATTAAGACAAACCAGGTGGTGCTAGCTGAGAATCTGACCCTTTGTGAATAAACGCCACACTGTTCTGCAGGCCCACTTAAGATTAAAACTTTATGAAAATCAGAAATGTTTGTTTTCAATACATTTTATTCAATCGGAAGAGGAATGGGTTAAATTACAATAATGTGACCCTTTCATGTTGTGAGCGATGCTTTCCAAGGATGTTTTTGGAGGGTAGGGAGGGATCACTGTAGATGATCAGAAGGATACGGCTGTACCAGATGTATTGTTTATCTTTGTTCTCTCTCAGCTGCATTTTCTATGAATGATAGTACCTAACTGCTTGTAGTACATTGTTGTCAGGGTTCTGGCTGTATTTGTTTAAAATTCACTGCCTAAAACTGAGTTAGGTTTGGGGCTAGAATATTTAAACGTTTCCTGGTTTATTTTTTTTTTTCCAAGAAATTCCCTAAATCAAATCTGAAACTAAATTACCTGCATCACCTTTGTAACAGAATATTTCACTGGGACCTTTGCAACATTCCTGCGAGATAGAGTAGACAGAGTCATTTACAGGATTACAAAGGTAATCTGTGATGGAGCTGGGATTTGAACTGTGTTCCCCAAAGGGCCAGACGCTGCCATTTTGGCAAGGCTAACACTCTGCCAGGCCCATTTTCTCCATAAGGCAAGATGCTCTTTATAGGAGAGAACATCACTTGAACTAGTGGGTGTCACGAGAAAAGATGGATAAATGCATTGCAAAACCAGAATGGGAAATATGAAATACAAAGAAATGTTAAAGGGAATATATCTGTCTGTGTGGGTTCATTTCCTCATTTGGTACTTTAAGTGATTAATTTACATATATAAGGATTGTATAGTGATTGAGAAGAAGATATTGTGGGCTGTCTTAGAAGAGAAAGAAAATAATCTAGTCTAATGCATTACTTCCTGTTAAATATATTTGTAAAGTATTGATATATTAAAAAAAAAAATGAGGCATGAGCCTACCTTCACCAGGAGATGGTGCTGTTTAATTTTTAACTAATTCTGAATTTCGTTCAACTGATGCTGTCATTTTAAAGGTGTGAATTAGACCAAATCCTGCACACTTTGCTAGGGAAGAAAACCCACTGTAAAAGGAACTCCTTTGGGTAAGGGCTGCAGTACTTGCTACTTCCTCATGCTCCTGACTGCCCGTTGCGGTCCAGAGGCAGTCTGTGGGATGCTTCTGCCTGCCGCGTCTCCTCGCTAGATGCGCTGGTCGTGAAAATGTGAGCATGTAAAAAGCCCATTGTTAATTGTCTGAGCTTTTGCTTTCATGCCACCAAGGCAGGCGAGTGCACATACCGCTCTGCAGTCTGCGGAGCCCTCACCAAAGCTGTCTGAGAGCGGAAACCGAAACCTGCATCTGACAGCATCAGCTTTTGCTGATGAACTGCCCTGAATGTTGCTTCTCTTCTGAGGGTACCTTGTTTTGAAAATTACTTCAGGTCATTATATCTTTAAACAAAGATACCTTTAGCAAATGAACATCATTTATTAGTTTTATGAACAATATAGAATATTTATTTTGTTTCTTCATGATGTTTTCCTTCTTCCTATAGCAGTATGTTTGGCAAGGCAGCAGCCACTTTAAACGGCGCAATATTCAATTAATTTTAATTATCTATCACTGTATTAGGTTTAGTTTTGCATAAAATCAGAGGTAAAACCACTGTTATTTAGGGAGTGGCATCTTTCTGAAATGTTATTTCATAAAAGATTCGACAAAACTTCCAGGCCTTCTGCTCTTCTACTGAGTCTTTTAGATAAATGGAATTTATACATTTGAAAACGTGCCTATAAAAAAACAACTATATTTTGTAACTGGTAAATAGGTTTATACAATTTTTTTATACTAAAGAAAACTGCTACATACTGTACCTGGTGAGCTATTTTTGTAATTTGTTGTCATATTGCTCTGTGTAACCACCTCATCTTCTGCATGTAGGATGTCTGGGCTGGACAAATTCCAAAACCTGTACTGAGAAGAGAAAATTTTGATGATGTCCCAGCCCCAAGTCAATTAGGGAATTACAGGTATGCTGCTGCTGTTCTCGCTTTTTTGCTCATTTTCACTTTATACTCTGGTTTGGGGACTAAGAACGGCAGCTGACAAAGACCCAGTAAATGGCTCAGCTTTTGACTGCATTATTCATATATATTTTTTGGCTTGAGTCTTTGATAGAAAGAGGTTATTTTTCTGAATCTTTTTTTTTATTCTCCTCTACCTTGCATAATTCTAACAGCATTACTGCAAGAATTCTAGGACTATTTTATACATTATTACTAAACATAAACGAGCACACAGGACTAAATTTATCAGCTTGCTGTGTAAGACTTCGGTCTGTTTTCCTAATGTATCACCGAAGAGAAAAAGTGTGTATTTCTCTTGTTTCTGAAGCTAAATCCTAAAATACTGATTTATCCAAAGGCTTTTATGGTTTTCCTCTAATAATTACAAATGTATTAATTTTCATTACTTTTTAGAAATGCAGTTTCCTTAGTTTTGCTTCCTCGCTTTAATCCTCCTCACTAACACCAGCCAACTGTTGCAGCTCCTACCTGCAACTTTTGTAGAGAACTTGTTTACCATGAGGTAGCTAAATGATAGAACATTCTTCTCATACGTACCAGGGTTCAACTGCAGAAACAGACTGGAGCTTTCGATATTTTGTCCATCAAGGTCTGATATTTTAATGTAAACATTGAAAATGTTGAAGGTATAGCTATCATGAATTTGAAACATTTTCAAAATAATGAATTTAAATAATTTTCAAAATAACCACAGAAATATAGAAAATTAGATATTATGGCACTGTTCAGTGTAACAGTGTAAAAAAAAAAGCTCAAAGAATATGTTGCTTCTTTAAACTCAGTTTATGATGAGGGTTTGATAATAAAATGAACTTAAAAGAGAGAACATTTAGATGTCTTAATGTTATTGCCTTAATGTCATGCATGCAGTAGTGAGCTTTATTATTTTTATACCAGTTTAAACTAACACTTTATGTAATTTGTAGTACATTTTTACGCATATTTTTATAACCTCTTTTTTCCCTTTCACATAGTCCCGTGCATCCTCAGCCATTTCGGAGCCCGGATCCAGCAACGGACCATTTTCCTAATCAGCGACTTCAATATAAGAAATTTGGCTCTCCAAGCAATAATTTTCCTTATGCAGGGAGGAGACAGTATCGGGTAGGTATTAATAACATACCTCTGTGTATATATTATATAATCTTCTGTCTTGGTACTGAAAACAAATTAACGTAATTCAAATTGGTGGTATTTATGTCACTAAGTAGAAATGTGAGCTAATAAGAAGTCTAAACCCACCTTTTATTATACGGGTGTTTTCTTCAGGAATATTACATACCTGCTAATTCCACTTGAGCCTGGATAAATTGTGCAGTGTCTTAATCATTTTTTGAGTCATTCACACTTAGATAGACAACTAGTAGAAACAGGGTTTTCACCAAACTGAGGAATGGCTGCCCAAGACAACCTCTTAAGAACAGACACTGCAGTCAATATAGAGATATCCCTCCAGCTCTGGCAGAGGAATTACTGGAATTCTATGCTCTAACTCACTGTACAGTGAAGGGAATTTATATGGCTGACATGAAAAAATAAATGCCTAACAGCTGTGTGCCCATTTCACCAATACTGCTTTTTCATGCCAGCATGTCTTGTGATTTCACTGGAATACTGTGAAAGATCAAGCTATGAGCTCCCAGCCATGCTGAAAACTTGTATAATAAAAGAGTCCTAACTCTCATGTAACAACTGTCTTGTTACATTTACTGACAATGTAAAAATTTTTAAAATTTTTCCAAACTGTATCCTCAATAATGATACAACCAAATTCCCACTGATGCATGAAAGATATGTCTGTTAATAGCTCTATTAGTACTTTCTCTTACAAAGCAGCATTCCTTTGAGATTCTGGGGTTCCTGTTCCCCTCCCTCCACCACTTCATAATTCAAACTTCTTAAAGCTTCATGGAAGTTGCTATTGTATGTTTTGTGTACAAATAGTATGATGTACAGAGAAATTAAATTATTTATTCCAGAATTTACGAAATCATTTATGTAACTAAGTGTTCTAGCAGGCTCCCCCCTGCTGACAATTGAGCGATTTGTAGACAGATGTATTTACCGTAAGACCTTTCTGTGCCTAAAAAATGAGCCTCATCAAAATTGCTAAATGTGTTAGTCAGCTGTCTTTCTGGCATTTATCTTGATAGATCAGTATTTTGTGATTACAGTTGGTTTATGTAAATGAGCCTTTTGGGTTATTTCTGTACAGGAGGTACCAATAGTTGGTATAAATTATCAGTAAAAAACAGAAAAAACAGGCATTTCTCTTCATAATGGAGTTTAAAAAAAAAAAAAAAAAGACAAAATGGGTAAAGTTTATGGTAAAAAACAAAAATATTAACATTTTACAAAAAACCTTCACATTTTAGAAAGGCGTATGTTCCAACTGCAAAAAAATATTAAAAAGGTGGGGCCTTTAGCATAAGTGGAAAAAAATATTAAATAAAAAGGAGTTGTGATGTGCTTTGACTGTTTTGCCATTAACTCAATGGAAAAATAATGAAGAAATGAAAATACGGGATTTTCCTGCCAGAGTTTTGATCTATGGATTGCTTGCAAAGGCTCACTATAGGGTCGGAAGAAATGGAAGTGGCCACATGTGGCCATGTTTTATCTTCCACAATAGCCCTTTTGTTGGGCTTTATTTCTTTGGCCTCCTTTGGCCCTCCTTTTTAGGCCAGAAACTTCCTTCATTTTTTTGAAAAAGACCTCAATAGCAACAAAACGTTCTGCTGTTGCTGCTTTCTAGCTGGCCCTGCTGAAATGTTTTTAAATATTTTAAAACCTGTGTGCGCAAAGTCTTAACACTACGTTATTTGCGTTAAAATCATCTCCTAAAGCTATCGGTGAGTACACATTCAGAAGCAGCACATCCATTCAGATACTAATAAAAGAAATACACAAATGTAGTTACGTTAGATACAGGTTATTTTAATAGCAAGCATACTGGGGAGCGTATGTCATACTACTGATTTAATTCTAATCTCTTTACAGCGATATTAAGTACCAGTGCTTCCTGTAGCAGAAATGTCGTGGAATGCTGTGTGATCAATGGACGATCCAAATGCTGAGAGATCAGTAAGACCTTGTAGGCTGAAACATAGAGGAAATAGCCGTAACCATTAGAAAGCGCTAAATGTTCTTGCAAAGAAAAGCTATAGAAGATAATTATAAAACAAAACATGATACTATCATCCAATTCATTTACAGTGTAATCGATGACAACTTTTTGTGAATACCTGATTCTACAGTTTACATAGCTGCTCCTAAGTATTGCTTAAATTGATGCACATCTATCGGGACACAGGGTTCTTTTGTGATTAACCATGTGTCCTGGGTCTAAATAACAAGCAGTACCTATCACAAAAAGCTGCCCTTCCTCAGAAGAAACTCATGAGAAAGGAACAAGCCTTCTCAAATTTCAGCATAAGAAATGACAAATAAGAATGCTAATCATTATTCTTTCTTGTTTGCTTCCCAGAGTGGTTTAAATCCATATCAACGGGAAAGGAGGGCAAGGGGTTGCATTTTTTCGTATTTCTCAGGATGGCTTGTCAAAGACAACTTTTGCCAGGTAGTTTTTGCTTCTTTGTGTCCATTTGACTCATCCATTTATCTGTGGTGTTTGCTCCACTCTGTGTCACAATGTCCCTCCACGTGCTGGTGAGGAATGGTTCTGAATCTAATGCTGTTAGCAGGACCATGAATTTCTCTTAACTGTAATTAGGAAGATTCTTCAGGGCATTGTAGCACATAGAGCCTGTTGTGCCCTGACTGACATTGCTTTGTTTTTCCCCTTAAAAAGCCAATATTTAAAGAAAGAAAACAACAAATTACATACAATTTTGAACTGTGTAGGATGAATCTGTATTCTTGTTACACCGATTACCTGCAGAATTAGGTAGAAGGGAAGGCTCTGTTCTCAGGCATAGCCTCTTGGTCTCACTGACGCTGGCAGCACTGGACAAACATAACCAAGGCACTCGGCCTCCCTCTATCCCAAGATGCATCAAATACTGAAGTATTGACTAATATCGCAACCTCAGCTTTTGAGCCCAACCTGTTGTCCCTTGTTTCTTTTTCATTTTGTCTTCCTTTGTTGTCTTGTTGATCCTAACAGCTGAAATGGTTTGCCCTTAAAAATGCAGTGGCTTTCTTTGTAACTTGTTTTGTAAATAATGAAAATAAATGAAGCTATGGAAAATTGACTACCTCGCCACCAACTAAAAAAATTAAAGATACTGAAGTCCTGTATATTTTTTCAAAAAAGTCTCAAACACATTATTTTAACATTTATATTAAATGATTCTTTTCCTTAGTATTAGGTAATACGTGAAACTATGACACAAAACCGGAATATTAAGGTTTTTAGGAAGGTGAAAAGATTGTAATTTCTTTCATATAAATGGGAATGCTCTCCACGCCTTACCTGCAGCCTGGCACTTTTCATGCTCTCCACAACCCTGTTATTGCCCAGACTGTATTGGCTTTCCTATGTAAGGACGTTGGTAGAGAAGCCAGGAACCTATTCCGACTTCTTTATTTTGCTCCTTGTTCCTTGCAAGTATTTAGTGGATAGGTACAGCTTCCTGCTGGGGAAAAAAGGAAGGGTGGCTCCAAAGCTGGCAGTTTTTCTTGGCTCTAACTCAGCTGCCATCTAGCTGGTATTCTCTAATCTCTAGCCTCAATGGTTTTACTTATACTGCTGCAAGATACCCATGGGCATTTAAGTCTGGACCTAGCACATACTGAGGGCAGATTTGCCAAATGTTAAATCATCTAATGCTGGCAGAAGAATTTTTCATGGATAGTTGAAATCACAGGCACCAAAATTCCTTAAAAAGAATCCAAAGATTTTCTGAATGTCGACTGCTTGCAAACCTGCATTACAATGTGTTCTGAGACTGAAGACAGCCTAGAACAATATTTGTACATATCAGTGTTAAGAATTTTGTTGCTGATTAAAGCACAAAGAAGCTAAATGTTCATATTAGTAATATTGCACTGCCAACTTGAAGAAGCACCTTGTTCTGGCATCACCAGAGGATGAAGCATGGAAGAATGCCATTGCTTTTACTTGTCTCACCCACTGTTCTTTCAAAGGGCATGGTCAGTAAAAGCATCCTACTGTCATCCAGATACCCATCCATCAATTTCTATCAGAAATAAGAGAAGTGAAAATGATTCTCTCTCTGTTATCTTCAGAAACATACAGAAATCCTGTTAGTGCATCTGTTTAGATAAACAATCCATTTAAACTATCTCGACCCCAGGAAGTCAGATCCTAATCTGTCGGTGAATTTTGTCAGTGAATAGCTTTTTTTCTTGTCAATCCTTGGCCTCCAGTAGTGCCATAATTTAACAAACTCTGGTTGTTCCTGACTTCTAGCTCAGTTTACCAACCTAGAAGTGATCACAGAATTTGAGTGTTCAATTTGGTATTAACCACTCACGGTCCGGTCATCAATATTAACATTGGGCAGTTGTTTGTGAAAGAAAGCTGTGAAGAAACTGCTGGAAATATTCCGGTGTCACTTTTAACAACAATAATAATATTAAGGAATACCTTTGAATATGCCATCTGACAAGCATTGTGCTTTAGTTTTTTGCCTGTTACCTGGAGAGCAGAGAAGCTCTGTAATTCTTGGACATCTTTGTGTTCTGAACTGAAGGGTAAGGAGCAATTCTGGTCATCTGCTAGGTACCGTGGCTATGATGTGCTGCTGCGCCGTCAAGTATAAACAGTTTAAATTGATATACAGAATGGTGTTTTGGCTTTTGGGCATTCTTTGTGATTCACTGCTGCACTTTTTGATATTTGGATTCCTATGATCTTGGCTTCTTGGTGTGGGTTGTTTGGGTTTTTTTGTTCTGTGCTTCTGACCGGTGCTTTGGATTGATTTTCCTCGTAATTGCTGCCTCGCTCTGAAAATTTGCATGTTGGGTCCGATGTTGAATGTTGTGTCACGCTGTTGGCAATAGCCTTGTCGTTGCTTGTTGCTATTTTATGCTCATTTTGCTTTTGATATTCCCCTTGATATTACTCTAGAAGACAGAATCCAGCACAGATGGGATTTTGTTGAAGAAAGGGATAATTAATGTCTCTGTAGTTCTGCTTTTCTGATTGTATCACCTTGTGAGATTCTCTCTCACCATCTCCCTGACTATTCAGTTTTGTGATTTCCTTTTTCAGGTATTTTTTCCTCTCGTTTCTTAATTGTGTTGATCATTTTGAAATCATTTTCTCATTAGAATGTCTATCTTTTTGATAGAGCTGGAAGAACCAATTAGAATGTTCTTAATACTGTATTTACTTTTGTGTGTGGCATGTTACGGACAGCTTTACCCCACTATTCTATTCTATTGTTTATCCCTTAAAAGAAAAAAGGGGAGGAGGGTGAAATGTAGGAGAGGTCTCCCAAGTTCTGTGCTAAGAAGGTGAAAGTCCAGGAGTAAGTATCTTTTAAGAATACCAGAAGAAAAAAAAAAAACTGTAACTCTGTATCTAACTGCAAATTATAGTTGTGTAGTGCAAAATGAGATTTACTTGCATGATTTCGGTACCTAAACATAGGTGCTTGGTGCCATTTTTGACGCTCTGTGGCATTCCATCTGATGTCCCGCTGCTGTTTTAGAAGAGGGTAAGTCTTCTGTAGGTCGTTGTATCTGCCATATCCATTAGGGAGATCCTATTAGACATTTAGACAACTGAATCCCACTGTCCATGAACAAAATTAATTTCAAATGTAACCGTAAAGGCAAAAATTTATAACACAAAGATTCATTTCTATGAGTTATCTGTATTTCAACCAGAAGAAGAAAACAATTGCGTGTGTTTCCCTAGTGGTGTTTGAAATTCGACCATTACAGTATTACGATCTCTTCAGCCCAGTCCGTGCAGCAAGTGAATGAGTCTGTTCGGAAGCCGGAGGGGTGTGTACGCTACAATACGCTTAGCTTCAAGCAGGTTTAGAAAAATTAACAGTTACAACCCCTTTAGTTAAATCAGAGAACAGACCTTATGGGCTTCTGTAGCTGAAGTTTTTGGATATTTATACTTGTAAGCGTATGCCATTTTTAGGTGTTGAACAAATTTACCGGTGATGTGGTTACTAAGGTATACCCATGCTAATTCTTCAGAATAGTCTTTTTTTTTTTTTTCCCTTTTTTGGTAGACCTACCAATGTTTTATTAAGGGAACTGCTTGCATAGAGATGCTGGCGTTTGCAGACATAGCCAAAACAATGAAAAAGAAAAAAAAAAAAAGCGGTGAAAATAGCGTGACTTATGCCAGCAGTTTCTTCCAATTTACTATCAGCGTCGGCGTTTTCTTTTGTTCATTGTATTCTTGTAATGCGGGCAAGAATGTATTTTAAATACCAAAGAAACTTGTCTTTAGTGTCATAGTAGCGTACAATAATGATACCAGGAGGGTCACCGCTGCCTTCGTCCCCCTTAGGAACCACCGGCGCGCAGCAGGAGAGCGACGCCGCCCCAGTAGCCTTTTCGGAACCCCCTTCCCTTCCCACGTCCTCTCGCGTTCTCCCTGAAACGCCCGTATTTATGTGGGAAATGCTTGAAAT
>VYZM01001418.1:550749-601972 GCA_013398915.1 Dromas ardeola | reverse complement strand
CCGCGGAGGAGCGCGGAGGATCGCGACAGCGCGGCGCAGCCCTTCCGCGGAGCCCGCGCCGGCGGCGTGTCTCCCGTGGAGTCCCGTTAGTTTTTCATAGCCGGTCTTTTCTTCTGTGATAACCTGCGCGTTATTTTATGAATTGGGTTTTTCTGCTTGAAGATTTCTGCCCGAGCGGGATGTTTCTCGTTGCGTTTCTATTGGTTGCTGCATCAAAAATTAAGGGGGGGGACACCAAACCCTGAAGTGTCTTTAGGGGAGGATAATTCACTTGTATTCTTCTCGAACTGGAATGTTAAGAGATAAGATAATTAGAAAGCATCTGGCTTGAATTTTTCAACTACACATAAGCTTATTTATTGTATCACATCACTCTATATCTGAGCTTGGTCCTTCTGGTTTAATCAAAATGTCATATGCAGCTTACGAGTATCTGAAACACCAGACAAACTATAATGTTGTGCTGTACTTTATTATATGTAAACAAGACTTAGATTATTATTTAGAAGAAATTCGGTATTTTAAAGGAGTGCATAAGAGTTGACCGTGCAAACATGCTTTATGTGAAAATGTATCACCTGAACGTATCAGGAATAATTGTATGTGTAAACTGGGGAGATACTTAGCGTTTGCAGGACACACTGTTTAGTATGTAACAAAATGTATTAATTAATTTATTATATAGATTTATTAAGTTCTCATTGGCATTTTGTAGAAATCTTTTTTATGTTATAAAAATTTTAAATACAGCAGCAATGCCTGTAAGCTAGCATTTTGATTGGGAGCTTCATTGTGCCCCTGGGTCCAAGAATGACACCCTTTTTTCTCTGGCAACTGTAAAAGTGCTGAGGCATTCATTTTTTTCCCTCCTTCTTAAAATACCTTGCTGAAGATCTTTCAATTTAGGATGTTTTCTGAAAGCTTTCTCAAAGAAAACGAAAATATTAGTGCTTATTTTATGGTACTGTTTTTATGGGAAGAGTAAGCTAAGAATACATCAATGTGTATACTAAGAGCAATGCTTATAAGGGCCTGGGCCTTTACCGGTTTTTCAGTTGAGTGTTGCTATTACAGGTATGTGTTCTTAGGTAGTCCCAAATTGCCAGCCATTATATTTGATTTCAAAAAATACCGTTTACAGTAATAATTTACAGTAGTGATCCTGCCTGTAGACAAGAGAGGTCATGTATCCTTTTTTTTACTCTAAAATTAATTTCCTGGTCTCAGCTGAGCCCTGTCTAAGGAAGAGCTTTGGCATAGCGAACTGAAATAGATTAAAATCAGCCTTCTGAAGCTAGTTAGAAAGAGAACTGTGTTTTTTTCCAAAAAGCAAAACAGTATCAGATACATACATATTTTTTAAATTTAGTCTTGAGACACTGCTCTGGGAGTCTCAGTTTAGGTTTCATGAAATTCTTCATTTGGGGATCTGATGGTAATGTACTCCTTCCTGGTGCAAGATAGTGTGCTATAATAAAAAAAAAATCAATGAAAATATTAATGTAATGTTGTAAAGTGGTATTATTTTATAGGCTGATGCTAATGAAGCATTTTCTCATATTTTCTTCTAAGTACACAGAGGAGAAGGGAAATTGAGAGGGAAAACTTGAGATCTTAATAGAGGCAAGAGAGGTATGGATAAGTTTAGGACTATGACAGTTTACAGAATTGTGGCTTTCTGCGTTATTTCTCTGTCTGTTTTTAAAACATATGATTGGACTGCTTCTATGATTGCGTGGGTATGTAACATGGTGTACTACAGAAAGAAGCTGTGAAGAACCACAGTTAGTCACTGTACTACATTTTTTGCTGCTTCCAATAATAAGGTTTGCATGCATATGTAGTGTGTGAAACTAAGTCATCTGCACTACTGAAATCTATGAGCAAAAATAGACAGTTGTAGCAGAGTTATAGGCCTTATCTGTTGTTAATTGTTCCAGCATTAGCAGTAAGGGTTTTCCCTGCTGTCACTGCATTTCTTTAACACTCAAAAGTAGATAAAAAAAAAAAATATCTGTGATTGCATAGTGATGCAGCTATGTCCTTTGTCTGCATTGGGGGTTTAGAAGAGCATCCTTAAGTAATGGTTGGATACCAGCTGCGTCAACTGAGGTACAGCTTCAGCATGTTTATTGCTGGTGTGTCATCATCCATCTCTGGTTTTAGTGGAAGTTTAAGGTATTCATAGTACTGTGTGCACGGAGGGTGCCATCCCATAACTTTGGTAATTTTTATAGTCCTGTTAGCTACTGGGAAAATAATCTTTTTAGTGATAATTTGCTTTCCTTGCAGAAATTTTAATCTAAATTAAAATTGTAGTCTGACTTTGTATTGAATTTTCTATGTAGCACAATATGTAATACGTGTATATTTGGGCATCTAATTATATAATCTGAAAATAAATTAAATTGCTTATCAAGAAGGAGGAAAAACCTAGCATATTCTTCCTGTACTCTCAGATTTATATAATTTAGGATAATTTTTTATATCCATTTACATTAAAAAAGAAGGATTGTCTGAACGTAAAGGCCATGGTCAGGAAATTGTAGAGTATTCCATTAATTCTGAAATGCCTATATTAAATTAGCCATTTATGGTCTAGAGCTGTGTCTTATTTTGTAATAGCAAGTATCCATTACCTACCTTAAGAGTTTCAGGTGACCGTGACAAAAATTTAGGAGTGATAGAGCATTGCATTAACGTTCTGAGGTTACTTTGTAATTCTTACAGTGGTGAAAGAATTTGATTTTGAAGCTAAAACTTAAAACTACATTGGAATTTGATTGGTTGGAATTGATTAGTTAAATCTTTGACTACTTTCCTCATTGATAACATTTGACTTGTGTTTTTATGCTATGGCACCATCAAGAAATTACAGTGGAGAATCCTTACAGCTCTGCAAGAAGAATGTTACGTTGTTGTTGTCACCAAGAGTTAGTATTTTTGATTTTAAAGACAATTTGAGAGAAGCAGGTTTGAGCAGATAATACAGGGAGACAGCATTGAAAAGATGATAGTGACATCAGGTGATAGAAGTTCTTTGGTTCTTTTGTGTTCTCAGTTAAGTTGAAACCTCCTTGGGGTGATCAGTGACTTTTTCTTGAAATTGCCATCATTGCGGACTGCTTGTTGCTTCCTTCGCTTGAGGATTTCAAGAGTATAAAAGTAGAAATAATCTCTGCTCAGTTCCTTCCTTGACAATGAAGATGCAGTAAGCATGGACTGCATTTTCCACATACTGCTGCTTCCTCTTGTTACCCTGTTTTGTATTTTTTCATATAAAAAACCCACAAAGACAAAATTGTACCCACCTGGCATGTGTGTCTTGGCCTGCACAGAGTAGACATTCTGCATCACCTGCTAAAGTGAAGGTATTTAACACAGTCATAAAAAAGGAGGCAAAGCAATGTAGCACCAAAATTGACTTTGCACACGCCTTGGTGGCTTTCTGCATGGCTTGAGTGACATCTGGAGCGTCAGTTTCCATGCGCAGCCCGAGCCTGGTGCCCGATTCTGTGGGTCAGCCCAGCGCAGCATGGCCCCTGCACCGGCACTGCCAGCATCTCCCTTCTCAACGGCGCCTTGCGTTGGTACCAAGGATCCAGCGCTGTCACTTCTGGTGAGACACAAGCGTTGCAGTAAGCATCGTAACTGGCTTTGATCCGTTCAGATTTTAGGGTCTTTTACTGCAGACT
The DNA here is from genome assembly GCA_013398915.1 of Dromas ardeola. Classification (NCBI taxonomy): domain Eukaryota; kingdom Metazoa; phylum Chordata; class Aves; order Charadriiformes; family Dromadidae; genus Dromas; species Dromas ardeola. Next base: position 598,277 of record VYZM01001418.1, on the reverse strand, counting down.
CTAGTGCCTGTTATTGATAGAGCTTCATGTTTTAAGAGAAATTAATGTCATGTCTACTGCAAAGTTTGGTTTATTTCTGGATTAGTGCGGTAGTGTGAATTGCATTGGGTCCTGGCTCTTTCTGGGTCCCTTAATTCTGGCTTAGAGGTATCTCAGAGATTTCAGGCACTTAAACCATTTATTCTCACAGCTTGGCTTATTTTATTATTTGCCTTACTTGGCTATGTTAGCTCTTAACTCTGTTGTGGTATATTTCGTCGCAGTAGGGTTGTCAAATATCTTGTACCACGTAGTACTTGAAGTTTCTGTCGTAGTTTGGATTTAGATGCACAGTCTTAAAGTTCCTGCGGTAGGATAGGGGTCAACTTCTTATGAGATCCAGAAGAGCAACTTGGTCTGCAACAGTGTAAGTACCATATTTCTGAGACTTGCTCTTAAAAGCATTTGTACTTCCCTACTCATCTCAGCACCACCGCATTCCAGATAGTTCTCACTTGAGCTCTTATTCTGTGTTCACTTCCCACAACTCCTAAATCTCTTAATTTTCTATGTGATACTGTCACTTACTTGCGATTCCTGGATATGAGAGGACAGGAAAGTACAAGGTTTTGGTCTCGTGCAACATAGATTTTTTTAAGCTAAGAGTTTTTTCACCTACAAAAGCCTTGCTCTCTGTATACTCCTGTAGCTGCATCTACGGAGTCACTTCATCTGCGCTGAGAACTTGTGTAAAAGTCTTTTGGGTTGCAGCAAATCACAAAATAATTCAGAATCCCCACGCTTTATTGCTTAGTAACAATGCAAATAATATGGAGCAATGCTGACTTATCCTTTTCGCTTGTATTTTATGGAAATACTCTGTCAAAGAAATGTTACGTGCTTTCTCTTTCATTGAAAGCAAGTTTATGTAGTTGTACCTGATGAAGGAGATTCAGCATCCTCAAGACACATACGATACCAGAAATGGAGATCTTGGTAAAATTGAGTTTAGTGAGAACCTCACCATTTACTCTCCATGTGTGAAAATTCTTGTGTGTAATTGGAATTGCATTTTAATGAATGTGAGAATCTCAGAAGTAAAACTGGCGTGGTTGTGTAACAAGGTTTGAGGAACCACAGTAATTTTAAAAGGTTAAGGGAAATAGACAAGTCTAACAAAAGAAATTGGGAAACAGAAGCCCCTGAGCATTAAGGGGAATTAGAAGAGCCAAAGCAACAAAGCAATTGTCGAAAGGAAAGAAAATCAAGCTAAAGATGTAACAGTGAAGACCAACAGTGGGGAGTTTACAAAGAGTCTGTTCTACCAGAAACTTTAAAGGATCCGTTTTCTATCAGAGGGATATGGCAGATAGCTGCATGGGACCAGCTTTTCCCTGGCAGCAGAAATGAGGCAGCACAGAAGGGACAGTGTTGGAAGATAAGATTTCTAGAATAACCTGACAGTTTTGAAATAGAATGTCAACCAATATGGGTGATACAGCCCTAACACTGGAATGGTGAATGGTGTCAGCACAGAAGGCTGTTGAGCACTGTCGTTTCTGCAGTAAGTGTCATGGCAATGGAGACGTTGAAATAAGCTGGCCTTTCTTATGCTTAGCTGTTGCATGTTATTGTGGCTAGTTTCGCACTGTGCATGCAAATATATTTGAGGGCTGGTTACATTTTCTACCAGGCTTTTTTGTCAGACTTTTTAAATGATACAGAGGGGTTCATACACAGCCACTGGAAGAGAAAACCAGCTTTGGTAGTTTTGTTCTTGTAAATTTAGTGCACTATGCAGCTTTTTCAAAACTAACCTATAATTGAACATAATGTCCAATTAAATATACACATTAAAATTTGTCTGGAAATATCCAATAGATACAAAATTGTGAAAGAATCTGAAAAACTGGTATTCCCAATACAATTCTCAACTTTCTCTGATGCAGCTCTGTACATCCATAATCACCAGTCTTGATAATTAGTTAAAGAATATATACAGACAGGGATAGAGCAAAGGTGACTTCTTCGTGCATAGTTGCTGATATATGTTATTAATGGTAAGACATGTTGTTAGTAACAGCATGTGTGTACTGCTGATGTCCGACTTGTATTTCTTGCTTTTACAGGCAGTTAGCTACCGTTTGTTTAAGGCAAATTTATCTTGCTTCTTGACAGAGTTTCTGCTTCTGGGTAGTAAGTTACCCGTAACTAGGTTCAGTTGCTTACTAATGTGTTGTATTGTTTTGTTACTAAAGCCCTAAAGCTTGATGCTACTGCTGGTATTGCAGGTGAGATCTTTGCTGTCAGTCAGTGAGCTCCTACCCTATGGAGATAGTCTCATGAAACAGCAAAAATATTTTAACGTTCAGTTTGCAGTGGGGAAATTGAAGGTTTAGGCATTTCTTGTGCTTACTGCTTTTCGAAATAAAGTAATGCTGAAGTCTGTACCTCTGGATGCTGAAGATAACTAGAAAGTGCTCTCCAGTTAAATTCCACAGCTTAGAAAGAGAACTATTCTAGGTAAGGCAGTAACCAAAGATTTACATAAAAAAAGCCTTTTAAGTCCTGACCAAGTACTACTGACATGTTTGGTTTCGCTCGCATGTGTGATTCTTTAAACTGCTGTATGTCTACTTAGGGGGATAGAAAAATGTTTTCACAATTTTAGTTCAGAAAAATACTTTAAAAAAAGAATAACGCGTATTTTATGAAGTACTATATGCTTTTTCTTTGAAGTTTTGGGTAAATATTTTTCTGTGTTTACCGGTGTGATACATTAGTCCAGTAAAGCTAATCAACACAATAACACTATGCAGTATAAATTCTGATTTTGCTTTTATTGCAGATATTTGTGAATGAACTTAGCTGAATATGGATCCGGGTGGTGGAAGTCTTGGATTGCAAACACAAGAGTCCAAAATGCCTCACACTATGATTATGCAGGATTTTGGTAAACATTTTAACTATTAAAAGTAATGAATAAAATCAAGACTGTTTTTCAGGTTTTTGCTATATGCTTATAAATGATATTAAGTAGAGTTGACTAATATAATAATTCTGTTTGCATGACTTTTTTGAGAAAATTCAGAATTTGGAGTGGTGTATAATATGTCTTTGTCTACTTTGGTTGCTTATCTTGAAATTGTCGCTTATTTCAAAATACTGAAGTCGTTCTGAAAATAAAAAGGAGTTAAGTCTGTGCCCCAAAGTGCTCTAGATGAGACAGAAAATGTTATCTGGAGTTCAACAGTTTAGTGGTGCACGTGCTTCTGCTTGAAACCACATTGACTAGTTGTTACATCTCCAGCACACGGAAGATGTAAGTAACATCCAGTACAGGATGGAAACAACATTTGAGCTTTTGTGGGCTTACCTTGATTACTGTCTCCAGTTCTCCTTTAGGGTATTTCAGTAAGTGTGGTGGGAAATAATGTCTTTGTGTGACAACAGATAACTTAATGTGTAGACAACAATTTACAGATTTAACTAAATCTGCACATTTACGTGTGCTTAGAACCCTTCTGTCAAGAACATCAGTCCTGGGACCGTACTGATGTAAAAAGACTTGTTTCTAAATTGATTATTATTTTTTTTTTTTAATGAATACTGTTTCTTTTGGTGGCAGTGCTAAATAATCTCAGCACTTTTGAAGGTTTAGCGAAAGGACAGCAAGAAATCTCCTCTCTTTTCTTTGTGCGTCTCCATTTCCGCATTATGACAGGAGATGGCCTTCTCAACTATTGGGAAGGACCATATTTTTGTTCTAACATGAATTGATAGTCCTCAGAGTGTACCAAAATAATTGAATTTGCAGTACAATGCTGAATAATTTTTTTTCATTCTGATAAGAACCATTTTCTTTTATTCATTAAGATTAAAACTGCTATTTATGTGTGCGTTAAAATAGTTCACTGTGCGTTCTTTTTTATGTATGGAAAAGGAGTCTGCAAATATGACTGACCAGTCAGGTCTGTTAATGAAAAACAGGTTTCTGCTTCTAGCTGTTCTTTGCAATGTGGCAAGGTGTTGAAAGTTGTACTATAAATATTGCATACAACTGAGTATTTATTTTTATCAAGGCCCATGCAGTCTAAAACACGAGAGTCCTTTTATTGGAACAGCAATTAATTTATTGTTGCCACACTTCCAGTATCATGCAAGAATTCTGTGAAGGTTCAAATTGCTAATGTAGTCAAGTGTTTTCTAACTGGAATTTAAAAAAAGATGAAATTGCTAAATGGCCTGTACGTTTTAACATATCGGCATTCTAAAACCTAAATTTGGGGCAAGCTCCACATTATGTCTTAAAGAAAAGTGGCATGATTTGTTTTTCTTAATTCAAAGAATGCACATTGGCTTCTTTGGATAGCCTATCGGGTGAAATGCAAAATGTGGATTGTTGAAAATTAACGGATTTGTACATCTGTGTTTAACTTATCTATACAATTATTCCATTCCTTGGATAAACTAATTGCTAATGCAGTAATTTTAATGTTTTTCTCCTCGTTCATAATTGTTTCATAGTGGCTGGAATGGCTGGCACTGCTCATATCGATGGAGACCATATTGTCGTATCAGTCCCCGAAGCTGTCCTAGTTTCTGATGTTGTTACCGATGATGGAATAACTCTTGATCATGGCTTAGCAGCTGAAGTTGTTCAAGGACCTGACATCATCACTGAAACTGATGTTGTAACAGAAGGTGTAATTGTTCCCGACTCTGTTTTGGAAGCTGATGTTGCTATTGAAGAAGCGTTAGATACCAGTGATCATGTTTTGACTTCTGATCTAATAACAGAAACTGTTAGAGTTCCTGATCAGGTTTTTGTGGCTGACCTTGTTACGGGTCCTGATGGACATCTGGAGCATGTGGTGCAAGATTCCGTGTCAGGAGCCGATTCGCCTACAATGGTTTCAGAAGAAGTTCTTGTAACGAACTCAGATTCTGAAGCGGTCATTCAAGCAGCTGGTACTGTTCCTGGCTCCACAGTGACTATAAAAACAGAAGACGATGATGATGGCAAGAGTACATCTGAAGACTACTTAATGATATCTTGTAAGTTAAACATAGGTAGATATAAACAGGAAATTAGCTGAAGTAGAAGTGGTCTGGTGGGGAGAATTTGCTATAACTGGACTCTTGCTACATTCTGTACTGGAAATCTCAAATAATAGTCTGTTGGACAGTTAATTCTTGGTGTCTGGATTTGGGTTTTCTTGATGAAAAATCCATTAGCGCTGATACAGCAAGAAAGAGAATGACATTCTTGCTGTTGAATGAGTGAGTGTGTATGTTTGTGTTTCTGAAACTAGATGTTCCTGGAAATTAAGAAAAATACATTGGAAAGTTAAACATTCCACATATTTTGAGTATGCCACTTTTTCTTAAAATACACACGTTTATTATCGTGTTATGTACATTCATGTAAAAATAACATGTTGGGTTTAATCAGTAGAATGCAACAAAGAAAGAGGTTTTTAAGATGTCTAACTCGTACATTTTCTCATAAGTCCACAAAATATTGTTTGTGTAGCTGTATTAAAAATTTTAATAGGCATTTTATTGTATGTTGTGCTGTTCTGGAGTGAAGTTGACAGTAGGGGCTTGTGTGCATTAGTTGATCAGCTCTCTGACACTGGGAAGTGGCTGCCCACTGCAGTTTCCCCACACCATTCAACTCTGAGGAAACTGTGTGGTCCTTTACTTAGTGAGAGCTACTGAAAGGATCCCGACTAGACCAAGGTCTGTTATGTTTCTTCAGTGGCTAAATTATATTCAAGGTACCACGTTTTATTGTTAAACAAATTTGATAAAATGTATGATAGTTCATTTTAGATTTTTGACTTCTCCAAATTAGTTACTGAAATGTGAGTAGGTCCAAACAGATTTTATTTAGTCAGAAGCAATATGTTAAAAAAAAAAACCAACAAAAAAAACCACCAATGCCAAGTGTGTCAAAGTGTCAGTCTGTTCACAGCAAGCTGCATTTATTAAAAATTTCAAGACAGAGGACATGACTGATTAGTCATTATAATGATTTCAATATTTCATAGCATTTATGTCCCTTATGCAAAATATATTTTTGGTATTTATTTTTTGTTCCGTATAGGATGGACAGCAATGATTTTTTTTTAATCATTCTTTCATTACTGTAATGCCATATGTCACTAATAGAAGTCAAAAAGGGTTTTTTGGAAAAAGAACCGAAAGCCCCTCAGTCTAAAAGCAAATTAGACTTCCAACAGAAAAATTCCTGTGTGTTTGTAAATAAAGGAACACAGTTTTTACAGCCAGTTGTTTCATTGAAAAAATTCCTCCTTTCTGACAGAGTACTTACGATGAGTTGTATTCTGTAACTGCGGTATTTCCAACTGCACCTTTGTAATTGTAAGTAAAGTCATCTTTGGAATTCCTTCTAAGATAGATAAGTGTGATAAGTTTATCATTTTGTCAGGTGTTCTCAAGCCTGCTGATGGCTTTTGCAATGTTTTGAAGCCAGTTTGAGGCCAAGTTTTCATCAAATTAGAATTACATATAAGTATAATCATGATATGCCTGAATAACCACAGCTGGAAGCTACATTATTAATCTAGAATTTTGTTTAAAGTAATCATTTTAGATAAATTATGGCAGTCTCTTGCCTCTGCTAACTTTTGAGGCTGTATTACACTGGGTATGCCAGCTTGACCCCACAAAGTATCTGCTATTGATTTCTTTTCTCAGCAAAAATGAACAAGTCTTATGCGGTTGCTCATTTTTTGTTTTTTTTTGTTTTTTTTTTTAAATGTTTTAAAATTAGCCTTGAATGTTATGTTTATGAAGATAATCTGTTGTGTAGAATAGATAAATGCCTCAGTTTATCAAGCAGTTTAAAACCGTTTTTATATTTCTTTTGGGGTATATGTATAGGACTGTTGAACATTTTTATAATGTAAATCACATCAAAATGATAGTTTTAAAGAATCTCAAAGTACTTAGCTGTCTTATAATGAAATTTAGCATCTAAAATGGGGCGACTTTACATAAAATGACAGATAATGCCCGTAGGGAATACTGCCAGCTGTTCTGTGGAACACATTTTGGGAGCTTCTAGAATACTACATTTTAGGGTGTGAAGCTGAGCTGAGTGTGGAATTTTAACTTATCGTATTCTTTTGTTGGGAGTTACAGTTTAAATATACTGCAAGGTGATTTTTCACCATTTTAAGACAACGTTCCCATGTAGATATTTTATACAGTATTGGTAGTTATATTTTTGTGTAAATACTATTTGGAAAATAATACCTTTGTCTTGATAGTACTGTAAACTAGTTGCATATGATGTTGTAATCGGACATTTTCACTAGAGGATTATCGCTACTCTGCTATCTCAGTGCAGATGAATTCAGCTTTTTTAAATCAGCCTTATAAACATAAGGCTTTAAGAACTTTTTTTGGTATGTTCACTATGGAATGTCACGGGATATGCATGATCCCTAGTTTTAAATCTCCAGAATACCTGTTTAAAAGGGACTGGTTAAAAAGGAAATTAATACAAAATTAATGCATATGGTGTGATCGTGAACCCAGTCCATCTCATCCTGAGATGGGAAAATTATGAACAGTACATCCCATTTTGCCAGGGAGGAGTTAGCACACGTGTCGCTTAAAGCGTACCCTTTTTTGTTTTTCAGGTTTGCGATATTCAGACCCACAGCGGATTGCCAGCTCCTGATCTGTGTGTTGGCCCTGCATGCACTATGTTGGTGACCCACCAAAGAACAACACTGGAGCTGGCCTTTAGGGGTAAGGTACTGTTCCACCACCGCCTCCTTTTTTAGTATATTACAATACAGTGTTACGTAATTTGCTAAACATTTTAATATTAATACTCCTATATTGTAAGTTATGGGATATAAAATAAGTATAGCAGACATTAGAAAAATATGAAAAATTGTAAAGCCACGGGACTTATCTTGCCCTCATGTTATCCCTACGGGCTCCTATGGTGGGTGTGATATCACCAGCATAGTGCATGCTGAGGCATCACATGAATTGGGAGCTGGCAATCCACGGTGAATCTGGACATCACACACCTGAAAACAACGAAGTAAGGTAAGTTTAACATTGGAAATGTGCTGAGTTTTCCTTTAAACCTTGTTTATTCAGGGGGATTCAGCATATATTTATAAAGGTTCTCTGTTGTGTTTTTTCAGTTAATTTTAAGTGACAAGATAATAATACGTAGTGCTTCTGGTGGATGAGTCAGATCTGGAAGACACTTTCACATTCCAGTGACATAAAGTAAGCATTCCTGTGCCTGAGAACTGTCACTGGGAAAAGTCATCAGATAATTTAGCACCGATGGGTTAGCAGGCTGTGATTGAAGTCATATGACTTAAACAATAGAATGTTTTCACGATCTGTTTTTAAAAGAAGTCCTAGTATTTTGGAACTTGACAAAGATTATGTGTCCTGCTGTGTTGGTTGTTTTCCCCTTATCTAAATGTGTTTAAAAAATGGATTGAAACCATGACATTTACTTCATATAAGACAGCAATTAAGCGATAGCAATTGCCAATTCACTGTCTTTTGTTGTCGAGGTATTTGAAACAAAAGTCAATATCTTACGAATGACAGTCTATATCAGTATCGTTTTCTCAGTCCAATTTATATTTTTCAAATTTTGCTATATTACACATTTGCTTTTTTAGAAAAGTGATTCTCGAGGCCCTGGATACACAGGCTTCCTAATATGTTTCCGTTACTTCAGCTTAAATTGTAGAGACTGAAGATCTTTGAAAATGCACAGGATGGTTGATGGTGTGGGAGTAACCACTGATTTTAAAAACAGTGTTGTAAGTTTGCTCCTCTAAGACAGGGCTCCCTATTTTTTAAAGGATAGTGAAGATTTGGGGGCTTTACTTGAAATGGTGAAACACAGCATATAGGTGTATGTGCTACATTCGTGTATTTTACATCATATTTTTGTCTGAAAATATTTATTCTTACAAAAATCAAAAAATTCTTCTTTTTTTTCTTTGTGTAATCTTTGTTGTGTTGCAATTGGTGTCCTGGTAAGACAACTATCCAAAATTGTGTGGGTTTTTTCTTACGTTATTTCACCAGATATATAGCGGTGTACAGTCATTGTCACCCAATATTAGTTATGTAGTTGGAAATTTTTGCCATAAAGAAAGCTTCCTATCACATATATGTGATTACTCCACTGTTCAGTAGGAAGTTGCTGCTGTTAAATAACCTTCCAGTACAGAAATACTTATTTTCTATGTTAAACTGGTAATGCGTTATGTTTATAAAATTTATGAGTTTATAAAAAGTTGGTGTTGCTTGAGTTGCTGGTTTGAAAATAACTTCACTACCATCTACCAATTCTAAAATTACAGTAACAGCTTACAATTAGTGATTTCTTCCAGCCAGCCTTTAAATATTCTTTCTGCGTTTTGGCAGCATGTCTAGTCATACAGATATATATATACACACACACACACATACGTACTTGTGTGTGTGTGTGTACGTATATGTGTGTGTATATATATATACCGCGCCTGCCTTGCATTATTAGTTACCTTCAATCCTTTGAAGGCTCATACATGCAGTGGAAATGCTCATTGTACTGAAATTAAACATGCGTGTATTGTTTTGGAGAATATGGATAAGAAACTTTTATGAATGTTAAAAGCCATGCAGAAAATAAAATAGTCTGTAATAAATTCAGACATAGTACATGTATGGAAGTACTTTTTCCAAGATAAGTATCTTTTAGCATCTTCCCTTTTCCTGGTAGTAGAGGATGCATAATCCTCTCTTCTAGTAATTCCATTCTGGCAGCATGAAAGGCTTGAATTAGCAGATGCAGTAACACTCCCATACTCCCATCCCATAAAGATGTACTAATAACCTGATGGTTATTAACCTGGTGCTGGTAAACCTAAGTGAAAGGACTGTGCCAAGCTCTCTGTAGTGGCTTTCTCGTCTGTGATGTTCATACTCACTGTTCTCGTTGTCCTGCAAGGCAACATGAATGCCATGCAGTACATGCCACATTTTAACAGGTTTAGGTGTTGCTGTTGCTGGCATTGATTTTAGTAGAGATTTGGAATGTTCTTTATTAAAAAACAACTCTCTTCCTGAGGAAATTTTTAATTTTTTCTGCTGATACAAGTTTGATATTTTTTTCGGCAATGCAATTATAAATCTCTTACTTACAAAAAAAAACAGCTAAAACATTGCATTTTTTTATGTTTTCCACTTGATTTTCATCAAAATATATAATTTTCAGAGGTTCTAAAATGAAATCAAATGTTTATTTGTACTTACCTACATTACATCTAGTTCTGTCCTCAGTAACTCTTCCGATAGAGTCCAAGATTTGTGAAATAGAAATAAGGTTCCTCAGTGTAGGGGTGACAGACAGTGTTAGTTGGATAGATGTTTCCATGGAATCCTGTCCATGAGTGGGAAGAGCTTAGTTTGGGATTGCTGTGGTGGATTCCAGTCCTGCTGCAGGAAAGGCATCTGCTCCTTTTCTAGCAGGTTCTGAAGCACCTCGCATGACTGCCTGGAGTGTTAAGAAAAGCTTTAACTCCAGTTTCCCTCAGTACACCAGGCTGTAGGCTGAAGTAGTTAAAAAAAAGCAGCTCTCCAAGAGCAGTCATCGCTGCACTGAGGGCAGGAAATTTAGAGGGGGATTAGGAGCCACTGCAGCCATCCCAAGGTAAGCCATCCTTTCTTCAGCAACCAGAGCCCTTGGTGTCTGCATTGCGCAGACTCTATCTCAGTCGTCAAATACTACTGTCACTTTAATATTAATTTTATATATTTTTTTTTTTACCTAGTATGCACATATTTTAATGTTATGCATGCAGTAAATTGCTGTTTCCCTGCAGTGTATTTAACTCAGATTTTGTTTACATTTTGTGGAATTCTTCTCTATTTAGAGGACTTCAGTGGGTGTTAAGCATTGCACAGGTTTGTGTTCACCATCTGCACAGCAGCTAATTTTATCCACTGAGAGAAGTGTGTCAGCAGTACATATGTCAGAAAGGCGCTTAGTTCAGTGGCCTTCATATCGGCAGTTTGGGGTCTATATACGGATATCTATGTGAATGCCCTTGTTACCAAAATAGTGTTACTTCTATACTTCTAATTGTTTGAATGTAATTTTTGTTGTGTAAACAAAATGGGCATTTTGAATACGCACACCAAATAATCAGTGACTACGTTGCATACGTAAAAAATGAGGAGTCAGTTTCACATAGTAGTATTTGAATTTATTGTCACCACATCTTTTAATCAGCTGTATATTATACAATAATCTGAATTAATTTATATGTTTTCAAATGAAAAAGTGGATAAAATAATGATTTCTTTTAGGGTGAAGATGTAGTAAATTTTTTGATGCACACTCCTTTCACTGGGAATATATTCCAAGTCGTCATTCTTCATAAGAGTTTCAGCTACTAAATTTTAGTCACCAGTATCTCAGAGTATTGAAACTTTTTGGGACTCTTAGACTGTAACAGGCAATTCTGGGTTAATTTTTGGCATTTTTTGGTAGATGTTTAGTTTTACTTTTTGATACATTTTTGCTTTCTAAGTGTGATAGTTTCAGACATAACCAATTACCACATGCTCTTTGATGACAAGCTCTTTCTTGTATTCTTCACTCTGTAATTCCCGCTGTGTTTCCTGAGTTGCAATAAAAGGGGTACTAGACTTCTGGAATCTCTTTTAAGTGTATTGAGATGAACTGTTTGTGAAGGCCATTTATGAATACAAACCTTTACTGTGCATGGGGATAATAGTGGAAAACATCATGCTACTGATTGTTTTGACTTTAACAAATGTGTTTGAACCTCATTATTATTCTCTTATCTCTACAGTGGATGATGTTGGAGAAAAATTGGACCATATAGGAAACACTCCCTTGAAAATCAGTACTGAGGTGACAAATGATGATGTTGCTAAAGATGACGGTTTTGGTTCAGAAGTTATCAAAGTGTACATATTTAAAGCTGAAGCTGAAGATGATGTCGAAATAGGTACCTTTTAAATTCTATGTATTCCTCCAGTAGTTTGAAGTATTTCAAGGTCTCTTTGTTTGTTTTTCTTAATTTCATGTAATCCACTGACTGGAATGTTTGGTAGAATGTGACATTTGTGGAGGCTGCCCATACGCAGTAAATACTGGGTGTATATTAGTCTCAAGTTCTTCTTTAATTAGCAGTATTTATTTTCATGCAACCAAGGCCCAAATGTAGAAGTGGTTGGGTGTCTGCAGCTGTTTTTCAGCTGCTGCTTTTCTCTGACATTGCAAAAGTGCATGTCAGTACAGAAAAGCCTGTAGAGTAGATTCCTGTCATTGAGTAGTCTTTGGTGGCATTGATGCAGAGAGAGGGTAAGGTTGCTGGGGCTTTAGGCGTATCGTCATTTTTAAACCTAAGCAAGAAGCTCAGAATTGCTTTGCAGATCTCTTTTGCAAAGGATAAATCCAGCATTTCCAGGTTATTTGCAAGTACTGCAGACCCATGTTCTGTTCATTGTAACTTGTAAAAGCAGAGTCCCCCATGCAGTTGTTCTCAGAGCTGAAACCTCTGGCTCATTCCATTTTACCCTTTACATTGAGGTACTGAAATTCTGCCTTACTGGAACGTATCTGGCCTGGAGCCCCAGAGCCATTCACAGGACAAACCAGCCTGGCTCTGTTCTTCCTGGAGTGGAGAACGGAGTTCATCTCCTGTAGGCTGGTAGCGTTGGCCTGGCTATGCTGTGAAAATCTTGAACTCCAGACAGAACCGTGGATTAGATCAGCAAAGTCCTCCAATTAGTAACAACCCTGGCACTGTTTTTCCAGTAGCTTGAACTGCTACTTCAGGAAATTTTTGGCTGTATGGTGCCGTTAGTTTTCTTCTCTGAGAAAAAAGTCATCTTTTCAGCTCAAATTAACGGCGGAAAAGGATTGTTACGGGGATGATCAGACTCCTAGCCAATAGGGCAGTTGTCTCTGGTTTTCTCTCTCAGGCTAGGTTCAGAATTAGTTAAGACTGTCTTTTGAGTTGCTCGGTATCTTTTGCAGGATGATACAGTGTAGATTTTAGAGCTTATTAATCAAGCCCTTCACAAGGTTGCTGAAGTAGGCAGTTTGGTTTTGCTATCCCATCTCGAATAGACAATGTCTGATTCGGCTGAAGGTTAGTGAGTATTTCTGTTAAGGCCCTGGGATTTTCGGTATTTGATCCTTAATTCCTTTCAAGTATGAGAAAGAGGTTGTGAAGATGATGTGCTTGCTAAGACTGTGGGGAGAGGATCTAGAGAAGCAGCATGTTAACGGCCTTTATGGTGACATCTGTTTCATCTGCCAGTTCCTACATGAATTGCCAGACCTTGTTCTTGAAATACAGTTTCTTCCTCTGGGGATAGGTTGTCAGTCTTGAGGGACAGACTGCTAATGCAGCAGCAGGAAGAATCAGAATCTCTTATGGCTGAAAAATAATTTACAGCAAGGGTGTTCTCATGAGCTGCTCTCAGTGCTTCTGATATAGCCATGAGGTGGTCCTGGCAAATTACCCTGTTCATTACTGGTGAGTACTTCCCCTTGGAAAGAGCTGATTGTGTTGATAATGTGCGTTTACTGCTCAGCATTAAGGAACACAGAAACTGATACCAGTCTGCACAAAGAATATCGAAGATTCAAGTTTACCCATTAGCAGTAGTCTCTCGATCTTTTTGTACATGGGGTGGGGTGGAGAGCTGTTCTTAAGTGTCGTCCATTTGCATTGCAGTCTAGTTGCTTGGATAAATGTCCTGGCAAAGCCACTTTGGGCAAAAATTATAAAAATGGGTTTGGGTGGCAAGGATGTTTACTGAAGTTTCCCATTTACAGGGAGTGATGGATCAATGTATTTGTGTGTGAGCCAACACAGGCAGGACGCAGGAACAACTACAAAAACATGGATGAAGTGCAAAGAGTGAATTTATTTTCATTACCTTGCAAAACAGGGGATGTCTGAAACAGCACCTGGGCAGAGGCATACAAGCAGGAACGCAGGCACCGTGGAGCTCAGTCGTTGCTAGAGAGTTACCCATGGTTTTGCCTATATTTCAGATTCACGCAGGTGTAGTTTACCACTGTGTGTTGATCTTTCCCACAGCAGGGCAGGAATCTCAAGCATGTTCGATAGGGTGCCTCTGGGTCTCTCACAGGCCTGTGTTACCTAAACACAGATGTTCTACTTGTCAGGCACACAAGACTAAACGATTAGTACGATATATGTGATTTTCTACACCCTAGCTGCAAGTCACTTTAGTGTGTTTACAGTCCTCCTTTACAATCTTCCGTTATTTTCCCACAATTTCCCACAAAACCACCTAGCTGAGCATTCTCCATCAGGACCATTCATAGTAGTGAACAAGGACTCTTGGTATAACCGGTGTTAGCTTGTTCTGCCATGGTCTGCAGCTTCTCTACTCGCTGTTCAGTCCCTGAGACGCATGGAAGACTAAGCATCAGTATGTTTCTGCCACCTCTCTCTGACTCAAGCATCAATATCAAGTTCCAAGTCGGAACTTGTTCTGTTGCCACTGTTCCAGTCAGTCAGTGGGCCAAAGCTTGTTAGTCACCTGGAGTGGGACCGTGTGGGCACTTGTTCTTATTTCCTTCTTTCCAACTGCTGCTCTTCAGATTGTGTTGTCTCCAGGGATTTGGTGCAACACCTTACCTCGCTGCTAGCCTGTCTCTCTAGGTAATGTTCTTGCTGTTGAAATAATTGGCAGTAACAGTTGCTCTGTCATGGTTTGAGAAGTGTGACCCTAGTATAAGTTACTACTCAATCTCATGTAATGAGTCTAGGAAGTAACGCGTTAGAATCTTTGTAGGAAAAATTACTTTAGAATCAGTTTCTGCAAGATGAGTAAATACAATTTTGGGAGAGGAAGAGAGATAAGAACTAGCTGTTCACATCTCAAGAGAGAATTTAAAGTCTGTGTTCTGGGCAAGATTACAATTACAGTAATTTTTTTGGTGGGCATGGGCAGGTGTACGTTTCCAGTCACAGAGTTCACTGCTAGCATGCATAAAAGCCTCTTGATCCTTCTTGGGTAGTAATTGTTCAGTCTTTAATTTATCAGGAGACACTGAGAGAAGTTTTTCCTTATCTACCCCAAAGTATCAAACTTGCATGATTTTATGACAGGCATGGATGTTAAAACATTTAATTGGAGTTTTACAAAATAGCTCTGTTGTAAATAAGAAAAAAACCACTTAAATCTGAAATTAATCTTAACAGTGGCTTTTTTTATGTTTACCTAATGTGTTTAACTTCTTTTTGTTAAAGGTGGGACAGAAATTGTCACAGAGAGCGACTTTCACAATGGACATTCTGTAGCTGGAGTAATTGAACAAGGAGGCGTTGGTAGAATGCAGCGAGAAAAAATGGTTTACATGGCTGTTAAGGACTCTTCTCAGGAAGATGAAGATATTAGTAAGCATAATAAGAAACATTTTTGTTTCTCATGCTGTTTTGTACAACAATGTAAACATCATTCTCAAGGACTTTCTTAATTTTTCTGAAGGATTCTTCAGCCTGAAGTAGTAGAAAACTAAGCTCATCTTCCCTAAAAATAAAGAGCAGGCTATAATTATTTTAAAGTGATGTGGATAAATGCACTTTGTGCATACTGTATGCAATCATTTCATTATGTATATTAAATTTAACATGTCCAAGGATGAAGTTAATGAGGTTAGTCAAATTTCTCATTTTTCTGTTTTCCTACTGTGAATTGCCTTGTTTAAACAGCTTTCTGGCAAAGTGGCAAATAAATGTCATCGGTTACAAGTTTATAAGTTTGTATGTTTGAATCTATGTTGGTATTTATTTCGGATTTATTGATATGTGTTTTCTCTCTTTAAGGAATGTCTGAATAAACAATGATCCCCTAAGGGAAGGGGTGGTTCTAAATGCCCAAGGAAGAAAAGTAATTTATAACGGGTATCAATCGGAGAGCAAATTAAATGGAGGAAAATTTAGGATGAGCAGAATAAAATTAAAGACTTATTCTTCTCCTTTAATCCAGGCTGTGCTGAAATAGCAGATGAAGTTTATATGGAAGTTATTGTAGGTGAAGAAGAAGCTACATCACTTCCAGAGACGCAGCTTGAAGACTCTGGTGTGAATAAAACTTTTGTCCCTGTTGCTTGGGCTGCTGCTTACGGTAGGAATCTGTATGCGTATTTTCTGAAAATACCTTCCATTATTTCTTCCCTAGCCTAGCTTCCAGAATTTCTGTGCAAATGTGATAATCTCTCACCTTTCCCTAGTGGTTTGGAAACAGCTCCTTCTGCTCTTCTAGCAGTGTCAGTTAGTGGAGTTAAGTGATGTAAAAAATTATTTTGACATCATTCATGACCTTTTACACATAAGGTCCTTAGGTTTTTTGCAGCTCAATATGAAGAAAACAATTCCATTTTTTCATTGTTGTTTTTTTTCCAATGCTGGTCTGTCAGACCGTTACAAATTACTTTAGTAGTTGATTGTCTTGCATATAATGAGTGGATTGCTATATGTTGAGTTTTATGAAGTAGAAAGGAAAGCTGTTAGGAGACTTCTTTTCATAGTGTTCTTGATTCTGGCTCAGATCTACAGAATGGGGTTTAATGGTTGTTTAAGTTGGCTATTGAGGGTTTTACAAAAACAAGAATAGCTTAAGTAATTTACATTAGTTAGGAGGAAGGGGAAATAACTTTAAAAAGGGAACAGTAGGAATAAATATGTAAACGTGTTCCTAATAATTTCAGTTTATGTATCTGTTTTAAGATATATTGTGAATTCTGAAAGTTCTTTTATTTCATGTTTATTCTTTTCTCGGGTTTTGGCATGTTAAATGTATATTAAGAAGGTATCAGGTCATCCATGGCTTATGGTAAAACTGGTTAAAATTCGTTGGCATAATATTTCTGAGCACAGTAATCGGGCTGATAGAGTGGTTCAGAATCACAGAGCTGTGGCACATAGCAGTAAACACTTTCAATCCAGAATGAGGAATGCACTCTTCGGGTATTATTTCTCCGTCCCCCAGAACTTTGTAGTGCCTCATATCGATGAGTGCTGAGCAGCTGATAAGGTGTAAGTCTTCCTATCTGCCTAGTTCTACTCAAGAAAGATAAAGTACTTCGATCTCAAGATCAAATTGTGGATTTAGGATAACCCCATTTCTGGATTGGTGTCTGAGGTTATTTATGAGGTTAACAGTTTGCGGAAACAAGCATATTAATTATGAGAAGCAGGAAAGATAGACGGCATGGTAAGCATGCAAACACAGCTTTAGTGAATATTAACTATTCACAAAGGTGTGATTTTATTTCCTGGGGCTCATAATTACAAAATACTGAACTGATTGTGAACTACATGTCTCATTTTGGATAAAGTTAAGCTGTTACTTACTAGCTAAGTTAATTTTCTGTCATTATCAGACTTTCAAAGCCATCCTCTTTAAAAACAATTTTAATTTATAATGACTAAAATACCATTTTCTGCAGGAGATGAAAGAAGGCTACCCAGAAGATACGAAGATGGTCAAGCGGCAG
The DNA here is from genome assembly GCA_013398915.1 of Dromas ardeola. Taxonomy (NCBI): domain Eukaryota; kingdom Metazoa; phylum Chordata; class Aves; order Charadriiformes; family Dromadidae; genus Dromas; species Dromas ardeola. The sequence continues at coordinate 580,711 of VYZM01001418.1, read as the reverse complement.
GTAAGAACATGTAACTGTGCTTGGTATAGCATTAAAACTAACTTGCGGTCTTTCAAAATATATACACTTGTGTGTCAGTTCTCCTCATCAGTGAATGCAAAAAATTACCCATAGAGTATATGTTGAGGGACTCCCCAGTCTTTCTCTACTGTTTCGAAATTAAAACGATTCTAGACGCATTGTAGGCCTTCAGAGCGGGTGGGGAGGTCGGGAGGATCTGCCAGGTTATTTAATACTGTTTTGTAGTCAGAAAAGAGATAATGCAGTTGTTAAGAAGTAAAACCAAGTTAAATAAAAGGAAACAACCAGCATAATTCATAGGAGATTAATGTCTTCAGAAGTATGAGAAATCAAAGAGTATACCTGAATATTAATCAATATTTAAATAATTATATTCTTGACTTTTGCTAGGAAAGATAGATAGTACTTTATATTGGCTTTTTATTTTATATACGTTCATTGTAAAGGAATGGGCAATATTTTTTTAAAGAGAGTAGATACGCGCTGTGCAAGTCCAGTCATCAGTCCCAAAGAAAAAAGTTGTTTAAGGTTTTTTATGGTGTTTAATTTTTGTTTCTAGGAAATAACTTGGATACACGATTAGAAAACAAAAACGGTAATGCAACACAATACCTGCAGATTTGTGATAGCATTAGCACTAATAGAGTGCTAAAACAAAAAACCAAGAAAAGGAGGAGAGGAGAGGCCAGGCAATGGCAAACAGGTAAACACTGTATGGTTATACGTATTGTCATGGAGTGGCACTTACTCCTGTACTATTCCTTTTTTTTTTCAAGCTGGTGCAGAATTAAAAAACAGAAATTATGATTTGCGTATTTCCTGTGTCCTTCCCCCCTCCAATTCTGTGCATAGAAAATGTAATAGTTTTTGCTATTCGGAGTCAGTACACTTAGGACTGATGCACTTCATTTGAATTTTGCAAGCTATTAAAAAGTAATCGTGGATATATTCACTGCAAATATGATATTACTGATCTGTTCGAGCAGTTTCTAAAACAAAACTATATAAACTATAGGTGCTGTGGATTGGTTGTTTTTAAACTGCTGAACCATTCTCTGCTGCAAGTGTAAGTGCATGAAATCTGAACAGCAGTTCGCTGATTTATAACTTCTTAATCAGTAAATTTGTTTCCTTCATAACTTGTTTTTGTTTGTTTAAAAACAGCTGTTATAATAGGTCCTGATGGACAGCCCTTAACAGTTTACCCTTGTCATATTTGTGGGAAAAAATTTAAATCCAGAGGATTCTTGAAAAGGCATATGAAGAATCATCCAGATCATATGATTAAGAAGAAATACCAGTGTACAGACTGTGACTTTACAACTAACAAAAAAGTAAGTTTCCACAATCATCTGGAAAGCCATAAACTCATAAATAAAGTTGATAAACCCCATGAGTTTACAGAATATACAAGAAGATACAGAGAAGCAAGCCCGTTGAGTTCTAATAAACTAATACTGAGGGACAAGGAGCCTAAGCTACACAAGTGCAAATATTGTGACTATGAAACTGCAGAGCAGGGGCTACTCAATAGACATCTGCTTGCAGTTCACAGTAAGAACTTCCCTCACGTGTGTGTGGAGTGTGGGAAAGGATTCCGTCATCCATCAGAGCTGAAAAAGCATATGAGGACCCACACTGGGGAAAAGCCATACCAGTGTCAGCACTGTGTCTTCAGGTGTGCTGATCAGTCCAATCTGAAAACTCACATCAAAACCAAACATGGGACTGATTTGCCATTTAAATGTGAGCACTGTCCCCAGGTGTTCGCAGATGAGAAAGAACTGCAGCAGCACACAGAATTATTTCAAGGGCATAAGACTCATCAGTGTCCACATTGTGACCATAAGAGCACCAATTCAAGTGACCTGAAGCGACACATTATTTCAGTTCACACAAAGGATTTTCCCCACAAATGCGAGGTATGTGAAAAAGGCTTCCATCGTCCATCTGAGCTCAAAAAGCATAGTGAAACCCATAAAGGTAAAAAGATACATCAGTGTAGACACTGTGACTTTAAAACATCAGATCCTTTTGTACTTAGTGGGCATATCCTCTCAGTTCACACCAAGGACCTGCCTTTTAAATGCAAAAGATGTAAAAGAGGATTTAGGCAGCAAAATGAACTTAAGAAGCACATGAAGACCCACAGTGGAAGAAAAGTTTATCAGTGCCAGTATTGTGACTATAGCACTACGGATGCGTCAGGCTTTAAACGACACGTAATATCAATACACACAAAAGACTACCCACACAGGTGTGAGTATTGCAAAAAGGGATTCCGTAGACCATCTGAAAAAAATCAGCATATAATGAGGCACCACAAAGAGGCCATAATGTAATATATGATCTCAAGAAGGAAGCAATTTAGAAACTGTGATACGCTAATTGGGGAAAAATAAAAAATCTCATGAACTGTTTCTCCTGGTTTCAAAGCTTGATATTAAATCATAACTTTACATTCTTTGTATTAAAAGTCTTAAAAGTATTAGGGTTGACAGGGGATCTCATAGCCCTATGATTGTTGCTTATCAGAACCTAAAGAGCACTATAGAATGTGGAAGGATGGATGAATGTCTTAAATTTGCAGAAAGGTGAATGAATGTCTTCAAATTAATAGTATTACACATTGTTAAGGTATAGAAGACAAACCGAAGATGATCGTGTTATCCATTTTGTCAGTAACAGCATTTGTCTCCAATATGAAAACGGTTCAGATGTATGGTGGGGTTATTTACAAATTGTTTGCAAAGGCAACAGAGTCTAACTTCTTGTGCGGTTTTGAAAGGAGAGTATTAGTCACTTAATCATCGTGTTTTTAAATTGTGCCTGGAAATTAAATTCCAGAACTGGTCAAATTTGGGGGGTTGACCCTTTTTTTTTCTTTTTTTTTTTTCTTTTTTTAAAAACATTTCATTGGGAAACTTTTTTGTTTCCTTTATTAGTTTAGGTCCAACAAGTAATTTTTTAATGGTTTTCAGAGCTGCTAACCTACTTTATTGCAGGATATGATGTTTAAAATATAGCATTATGTTATGATCTCAGAGGTGGTGTTCTGGTGCTAGGGTTAAAGATGTGTATGTATATAATTTCCCTTTTTTATCTGAAACTACAGTTGAATGTTGTTCAGTATGGCACATATAACAAAATTAACTTTTGAATTTGACCTTTTTTTTTTAAAGGATAAAATGGATGCAGCGCGTAGTGTTGTGACTCAACACTGATTTTTTTTCTCGCTACTTTAAAGTCTTCTCTAAAAAGGATATTAAAAACAAAGTTGAAAAATGTAAGGGTTTTTTAATTAAAATTCAGAGTACTTAGAAGTTCTTTAGGGCAGTGTTCTTAACAGGTATGACTATTATTGTCCTACCTCCTAATATGAAATTTTCAGTATAGACGTAAAATTGCACCTTTTAATCAATTCTTTAAAAAAAAATCTATACCATACTATAAACATGCATTTTCAATCTGTAAGAAAGTATATATGCAGTATTTAACCAGAAAAAATATGCTGCCACTAGAGTTTGGAGGTGGATCTTCAGTTTACAGTGTATACATTTAAAATATGCATCCCTTTAAACAATGCTTTGTGTTAGCATGCTGCAAATCAAATGGCGCTTAATATAACAAGCTGGTCTAGGGCTATTTAATGAAAAACCTGTTCATAAATGTTATGCATATAATGTGTATTTTTTACTTTTTTAGTTGCTTCATGTTTGCACACAGCTGTTCACATGATAAATTGTAACTTCATGCTATATTGTGGCTTTGTGTTTCAGATAATGTTCATATTTTGTTTTTGCACCAGATGAGAATCAGTTCCTTGAGAATAAATTTTTTTTATATTTCTAAACTTCAGAAAGTTAAATTTGGGAAATCTCTTAGAAAAATACGTGTTTTATGTGGCTGTAAAAAATGATGTACACGCTGTAAAATAAGATTGTCACTGTTATGTGGGATTATTATTTCTAAATGTGTTACTCATCGTAACGGGCATACAATAAAACGCATCTCTTGCACTCCAAATCTTTTGGAGTTTGCTTTTCATTTATGGTGCTTAGGAAAGCCTCATTCTGTGTAAACTTGCCTAATGTTTTTAATGACGTGATTCACTAATTAATATGTATTAACATTTCAAGGAAGCAGGTTACTTGAGGTAAATTTATCAGACTGTTGTGGGGAGAGTATTGGAGTTTTATTTGACTAACCCTTTAAAGTTACAGGTAATGTACTTGTGCTTATTTCTAAAGTAATTATCAAATGTGATACTGACATTCCTTTGAAATATTTTCCTTTAAGTAAAGAGAACAGAAAACTACTCTTCTTTTGGGAAAAGCCAGGTAGGTTTTTTCTTCTTATCTGTGTGATAATAACAGCTTGCAAAAATGAAATACTAAAAATATTGCTTCCTTAATTTCCTTCTCTTTTAGAATACTTGAATTATGACATCAGTAATAGATTAAAAAATTAAGAAGAGTGTGACTTTAAATGAACTCTTCATCAAGGATTTCCAACGGGCTTTTAGCCAGTGAACTTGTAGGTTGTTTACTAAAAACCAGAAATGATGCAGACATGAACCTATTTATCTGGATTTTGTTTGAAGTACTTTTTTTTGTACGATCAGCAATTGAAGGAGGAGGCCGTAGCGTTCAAAAAGTCTTAAGAGATTACAGTTTTGTTTTGTTATGTTTTGTTGACAATTTTAATGCTTTATTCCTGAACATGATACTGAATACATAGACTGAAGGAGTTTCTTCATAGCAGACTGAAGATGATAATTGTGACTGTGACAAAGCACACATCTATGCTGGCTCATTTGTCCACCTTACAGATGGACCGCATTACCAGGTACTGGAGTGTTTTAAACATCTTTTATAGCCAACTTTGTAAAAAGACTTACTCCCACATTGTTTAAGAGTCTGTCACAGTTCATGGGGTTCAGAGCACGATGTGGGGGCTGGAAATGACAGAAATTAAATTTGTGGAGAGCCAGTATTTTAGGCAGCGGTATGAAATCTGAGCATAATGCTTTTAAGCATTGCATTCACATCATGTTTTGATACTTTTTATTATTCATACTTGGTATTTACTGGTGGCCTGTATTAACGTTTACATTTTACAATGTATGTTAGAGGACAACAGTAGTGTTTCTTTCAAGGAGTGCAGTGAAAGGCCTTGACCTTTACACATCTGATAGTTTAAAATTACTTACGTGGGTTAATTCTTTCTGTGGTGAACAGTTGTTTAGTGTAAGATTGTTTAGTTTGGTTGTTTGGGTCAGTTGTTTAGTTCAGAGTCGGTGAGCTTTTGGAGCATTAAAATCTGTGAGGAACAGGTTTTTCGAGATGTGAGGGAGGGATTAGAGGTTGCAAATACTAAAAATGAAGTTGGTTATTATCAGCTACGGTACAAATACGGGCAGGTGTATAGGACTTGAAGCAGGTGCAGACTAGTACAATCTTCGTGTGCGAGCCCTGCTTTTGCTGATGGCTGCATGGAGAAACGGAGTTGTTAATTTGGCAGGATGGTTGCAGGCAGCCTTGTCCTATGTGAGGTCTCAAGATGAGTTACCACTTTCCTTTGGTTGGCTTATTGCATTAGCATTTTGAACATTTCTTTCTTTTGTACTAATTGTTTGTCTCTTCTCTTGGCAGCGTATGGACAATGCAACCTCGCTAAGGAGGAGGACACTGGAAACAAGGAAAAGCCTTGAGACTTAACGCACACGGTGTTAAGGTTAATGGATTGCTGCCGGTATGTTGTTAATTTTCAAACAGTTTAAAATAATAAGTTTTACGACTTTTTTCTTGAGTGGTGGTTTTAAAATTCAGTAGCTTATGATACCACTGGGAGAGCGTGTGCTTCTGCTTGGCCCTTTGCTGGTTCTGTCCAGTGCTTTTTAGATGTTGATGACTTGAGGCTGGACTTGATTGAAAATCCCACCAGTGCTTCTGCTCTTTCTTCCAGAATTGACATCTTTCTGTATAGCTGCAGATGTTGAAGCTTCTTGTAACTGTCCAAGCTGGATGGTGAATAGGCGAAGGAGGGGCTTGAAGCTGTTAGGAGGGCCCTTGTGGTTTTTTTTTTAAAAAAAGTAGTAATTCTGTGATATGGATGGAAGCGGGAAGGAATCAACAAGAAAAGGCCTGTGCAGTGTGTTGCAGGTGTGACACTGGGGCTGTGGAGGGAAGGGTGTAGAAGTTGGGGTTCGGGAAGGGAAAATAAAGGAATATCCCTGCTAAATGCAGAGAAACCTGAGAGGAAGTGGTACTATATGCAGTGCTCTTACTTTGTGTGTGGTGTTTGAGTAATTTAGGATCTTTTATATATAAATCTTGTGTATGTATCCATCCAACAGAAGATAAGACTCAGGTAGAACCGTTTTTTTTCCTACAACTGTGTTTCCCCAGTAACTGAAATGCTGTGTTAAAGCAAGCAGTTGGTTGGTATTCTTGACGTAAGATTTTACTAGGAAGGGGCATTTTAAATGTGAAACGTAAGAATAAAATTTCACCTGAGCAGTTTGAGGCACAGTTCCTAGATTCTTTTCAGTGCACTTTCCCGATAAATACTTAAGAGAATTTGTGATGGCTGTTTATTGTTACTGTGGAGGTGTCATGATTTTAAAAATGCACCATGTCAAATTGCAGTAAAATTCTTGTATCTCAGTACTTCCACAGATCCTTGCTCTGTATAGTCTGTACTGCTGCCCTGCCTGGCTCCTTCCCGAGCTGGCAGCAAACCGCCTCCTATTACCCAAACTGTTGAAGCCTTTAGTATGGGATGAAGCGCTCTACAGGCAGGTCCTGCTTATTCCTTTTCAAAGCTGATGAGTTCCTAAGCTATGGTAGGAAGCAAGTGAAGGAGAGACACAACCACCACCCGTAAGCCTTGCAAGTCGTTTGACTTAAATGTTGAATGATAAAAGTTGGTGGTATTGTATTTTATTACTTGTCCTGAAATCTGGGTATGATGTCTTCCATCGTTGTTCTGAAGTTGCATGATCTCTGTTCTTTTAAAGGTACTCTTTTAGTAGATGTGATCATTTTTCATGCATACGTGCTTTCCTTAGTGAAGTTTATGTATGTCTTGTCTTTTGCCACATTTTCAGTAAGGGCTTTGAAGCTGTTTTGTTGAAAACAGTCTTTGCTTGTCATATTGTTCCAGATCTGTCCCTACAGCAACACTAATAGGGTGAATTACCTTTCCCAGCATTCATGATAGGATGCCACTCCACACTACCAGCAGTAGGAAAGGTGACGTGCGCTGTAAAGCCGTTCACTGCTTGGGAGCACAACACTGAGATAGTTCAGCTGTTCTTGACCGTGTCTGGGTTTCTCCTCTGCCTGCTCCTGCTGTGCCGTGTGTGATGTACAAACACATCTTGGTTGCTTGAGCAAGCACCAAGTGTCACAAACACATGGAAGGGTGGCTCTGAAATGTCAGATTTGCTTACTGTGGTTTTTTATTTGAATGGCAGACTGAGAGATCCCTAAAAACCAGGGGCAGTTAAAAATGATTCATGTCTTGATCATCATCTGTATTTTTTTTCTTCAGGTTTCAAATGTCGACAATTAATGAAGGTAATGAAATTGAGAGAGGGAAAATACAGAAGACGACCAGCAGAGAGCTCTCAAGGTAAAGGTAAGTCTCAGTGGACTCCTGAGACAGGATGCTGGAGGTGCCAGGAACTTGTGAAGCAGGGCTGTATTTGGCTTCTGTGTTACAGCTGAGGCAGGTGAAGTGTTCCGTGTTGCATACTGAGTTGCTTGGAAAAGTCAGTAATAGAAACCAGAAGACAATTTTCTACTCTTCAGTAAGAACAGGAAACTCTGCATGCTATCAAATCTGGTTAGGTAGTGAAACTTGATTTAATAAAACTATTGATAAAGACAGTCTTAATAGGGCAGTTAAGTAAATTGTTCTAAACGTATGAAGTAAGTGCTCTCTTTGATTTTTCTAATTTGTTCCTGAAAAAATGTAGAAGTCTCAGTGGACCTACGTGAAATTGAGGTGGAAAATTCTCTATAAAGTTTGTAATCAGGGTGGTAACAAGGGTTTACACAGATGAGTAAATGGGATAAATGTGTTTCTGTAAACTCCAGCAGAAATGATGTTAGGTAAATCAGTTTCAGTTCAACAGAAAAGAGGCAATACGTGAGGCTACAGCAAATGAAATGTCCTTTTATAATAAAAACCACTAAATTTGCTCCTTAAATCTCGTTTGAAATCAAAACCAGACCCAAATGGCCATTATGCTTCATCTCCTAGTCTAATCCTAATTCAGCTTTTTGACAAGCATCTATTGCTTTCTGTTATCTGTGAGTAAAATGTGTGGATATGACAATCAGCTCTGTAGCATTTGCAGTGTATGGAAGTCTTAAAATACTTTAACAAGGAAGCCTTAGAGAAGCTGAGCTGTGCTACACAATATTGACGGCTGTGTTTCCTAATTAGCAAACTGGGCTTTTTTTAAGTAGTATGTATGTTACCCATCTCTTCAGGTATGGGGAACAATCACGGTGTTTTCAAATTTATCATAATGCCAGCTGCATATGCAAAACAGATCATTTGCCTAATCCTGGCTTTTGTTGTAAAGTAGAACACCGCACCCAACAGCTCTGACTATTCAGGGCCTGCGTGTTTCTGTCCTTTAAGGGCGTTTACTGCTTGCGTTGTGCTATTGCATGGTCTTAAGTCATACAGAGTTAAAGAAACATTGGTGTTACTTGAAGGAATGGTTAGTAAATACACCGTACAACCCTTGCAATGGCTGAAACGAGTGCGCACTATTTCCATTAATAACTCATGTTTCTGCTCTTCGTAGCTTCTTCGGAGCTGTCTGTGTAATGCTTCCAACTAGTCAAGCCCAGCTGAGATCATGGCAAAAGCCTCGGTAAGTCAGCAAATTAGTTTGTGTCCTTCAGCCGGGATAACTGCACCTTTGTGCACAGATAACAGTGTGATGGCATCAAACAAATGTGGTGGTCTTCCTCTTTTATTGCTTTTTATCACTTAGGTTGCTAAAGGGAAAAGTCATTAGATGACAGTGTGACTAAAATTATTTATTGGGATAGAATACACTTTGGCACTATTCTGCATCATTAGTATGTTAACTCTTTGCGTGTATGTACCTTATATTTAACTGCTCTACAGAAGTGACAAGGTTATTTTAGAATTTAATAATTACTGATTTCAGAGGGGCAAGGCACTCCTCATTCAAATGAGGATATTTAATTTTTAACTAATTAAAACCTCTTGCTATAGAGCTAGGCTGAAGTGAGTGTTGTTTGATGGTGCAGACTCTTACTTGGCTTCTGAAAGTGCAGGCCCGTCTTAGGCCAGATGTACTCGAGCAGCGCAGTGAGCAGGTTTAACGCTCGGCTCTTTCTCCATTACAAAGCGCGTTAGGTCATCTTTGACACCCCAGCACTGAGTGGAGGACTGGTGGTGGCAGCAGCAAGAAAAGGGACCTAACACTCTTCCTTTACTTGTAAAGATTCATTTAGAGGGCCAAGTTCTCTAAAAAAAAGCAGCATCACACCACATGAACAACTGCCTCCAGCCCATCGCATAGACAGCAGGTGTTTCCAGTACAGACAGACATGATTCAGAAAGTTACATTTAGGTTTATTTCATAGGTACAGATAGCCTGCATTCTTTCACCAGTAAACATTCTCTATGATATATATTATTTGTGAATAGAAACATGTGTCTGCAGAAATAAAGCAAAGCAAGAACCCCCTAATAAAGAGCTGGCATCTTCTGATTGCATAGTTTAAAATGTCCCCTGTGCTTCTCTGCACTGTGTTGCTTAGACAACTACTTAATTGTTAATATCTAATCATTTTGAGAGAACTTACATAGTCCTGCGAGGAGCAACAATTGCAAATGGAGGGTTGGTGTGATAATGAAATTGAGTCTATGAGCTATTTTCATACTAAATTTATCTATTACAAAAATATACCGAGTTCTTAAAATTTTCAAGCACAGCAAATAAATACTTATGGCTGGTTTGGATAAAGGTTCAGCTGGAAATACATAACTCTGAGGTCAATAGCATGCTTCAAAATTAGCATGTGCCCAGTCATTTCGCTAGGTAAGTAAGTCTGGTATTTGCCAATTCAGTAGCTGAGTTTGAGGAACTGTATATCTGGAATAATTCTCCTTTGTGTTTTAGCTTCCCATACATAGGCAGTGGGAAGGTAGGCATTTTTCAGTTAGGTATTTTTAAAATTCCCCATAAAGGTTGTTTCTGGGGTTTGCTTCACCTTCACTGGGCAGTAGTAGATAAAAGGGCAGTCTGCGGATCTGCATTGAAACCAGCCAATCTCTATGTGTCGGACTTAAATTTGTATCATTCTCACTTCCCAGCATGAGTAGAAAGGACAGAAGAATATGGCGAATAGTGCAAAAAGGAAAAGGTTTCAGACTTGTTCCTTTTGTCTTTTAGTTGCTTCAGGACTGGCTGAAGAACAGACGTTATTCATGTCCAGAAAAATGGAAGTCTGCGAAAGCCTGGCATAGCGTGCTCTTCTGAAAAAAGTGAGTGCATGAAAAAGTACATTTGTCCACAGGTGTTAGTGGCAGATTATGGACACAGGTAACAGAGTTCTTTATGGGGAGGATGAGACAGCATTTTCCATCATCTTCCTGCTTCCATGTCCTTAATGTGTTCCCCAGCCTTTCTCACTAGCAGACTGAACCTTTTCCGGATGCAAAATAGCAGAAAGGAAAGCAATTTTGGTCATCGTGAACTCCTTTGAGCAGCTCTGATGGCTTAGGGATTTCTTTCATTCCTGAAAGAAACAAGTAGCTTGTTAGAAGAAAATACACAAACTTATTTCTGTATATAAAACAAAACTGCCTGGTATATAAAGCAAGCCTCATTTAATTTTATATTTATTATCTCTAAGAGCCTGACTTTTACAGTGTCCCAAGTGGCCAGTGAGCCTTTCCTCCTTAACCAGCGCTCAGCACGTCAGTGCTCACAGCAGCCAGTACGGGCAAGGTCGAAGTCGTATCATTAAGCTGAAAGGGTTTGTTCAGCAAGGGGAGATGTCAGAACTGGCGTCATTCCCTGTCACCAGTGAACACGAAACCCAGGACAGGAGCTTTTTCGTACCATGGAAAACAACCAAGAACAGGAAGTCATACCTAAATAGTAGGTGTTAAAAAATTTATATCCTACAAGTTTTCTCCAATGTTAACTAATAATCAACATTACAAAGAACATTTAAGTACGTTCATTTGAGTATCGTGAAGGACTGAGCATGACAAATGAATCACTGCTTGAAAGACAGTATCACATACAGGCTACTTACTTCAGCGTAACCTCATGCTGTTCAGATACCTGTCAGCGTTACTATTCGATAATGAATGCAGATAGAAAGATTGGGCTGACAGTACGTAAACACAGAAGCACTTGTGAAGCTTGGAGTAAGGGTGAAATTGGCACCTCTCAAACTTACCAAGTTTATCTTGCAGCAAAGTAATTTTATTTCAGCTGAAACTTGCACTAGTGATTGATAGAGAGCTTGGAAAACTTAAAATACAGTTCTCATTTATTTAATGATACTGATCTCTTCAAATGCAGAGTACACTCATCCGTTTTTCGTAACGGAAAGTATGACTAACTTTTTGAGTAAGCTAGGAGGGAGGGGGTTTTGGCTTTTTGTAATTTATTGATTTTTAATTCCTGGACATTTCACTAGGTTGCAATGCACCTGGATGAGTTTTAGAGATCAGCGATAAAACTCTGCTGTTTGCCAGTGACCTCTACCTTTTATTTTCTTAATCCTCCTCTCGGTAACAAAGCCTTTTAGAACATGCCAGATGTTTTACCCTCCTTTACTCAGGCTGCTCACATAATTGTCTTTTTCTTGGTCATGTCCCCCACAAAGCTGCTCTCTCAAGGCTCGTTTATTTGTGCTGCTCTGCCATACTTCACCTGCAGCCAGCGTCATCGGATTCCATTGTTCAGAACACGGGGTTGTGAACTGGCCGCATTGATCTTTCTCAAGCCTTTACCTTGTGTTCAGGCTTGACCACATTACCTTGTGCCCTGCAACATGAATAGCTTCTGCAGTCCCAGTTTGTATTTTCACTTTGAATCACTCCTTACAAAGTCTCCACTGCTCTGCATTTCCTGGGTCAGTCACTGCCCTGTCTCGATGTATGTTTCAGGGACGCGGTGCTTCATGTGTTTCAGTAACAGTCTGTAGTCATTAACGCTGGTGACTCAGGATTGCTGCCCACCCAAAACACTCCTTCACCTGAGAGCACAACACGGAAGAAGTCCCCACCAAATAACGCCCCAGCACCGTGATGCCTGGGAGAGACTTGCCTTGCGCAGGAGGGCAGAGGCTGGTGTTCGAGCGATGCCACTTCTTTTGTTAAAGGTAATTATGTCTTACTTTATTCATACTCCACCCAACAATTACTGCCCTCTTGCAATAGACAGTACAGTTCCTTCACTTTAATCAGTCACTTTGCTTTTGGCAGCCAAGTTAAATTAACGCTATGGCTTTTTCTCTCAGCTGTCAGTTTTGGCTAGTACTTTCTTTGAAGTTAAATTGAATGCTCAGGAAGTTCAGAGAGCGAATAGTCAATCTCTGGGTAAACTTACATGTTTCCATATCTCTCCGGTCCTCTCAATGACAATAGTTTGTGATTTATTAACAGGTGATGTAACCTTGTAGTCATCAGACAGCAGACCCAGAATAGGATACTGATTCCTGTACCTGTATTAAAAAGAGTTGCAAACCTGTAAGCTGCAATCTGCATACCTGCATCCAGAGCAGTAACTCTGATCTTCCCTCATAGTCCTGCCAGTCATTAATCCCCAGAGATTTTCACTAGTAACTAAAAAGCTAATGCAGTCATTTAAATGTCACTTTAAGACACTGGCCAGCCCTCCCATTGCTGTTGCAATGCTCAGTATTGAATCCTCCCCCAGTAGGAAAGCCAATCTCGACTTTTACCCCTTTAAGTGGAACAGGCGGTATTAAGACACTTTCAGGAGGCAAGAACTTGCTTAATAGAGGCTGTATACAATGGAGAAGCCAAAGGATGTATTTTTAAGAAAGATAAATAACTAACTACATTACTTCTTGGTGATGATAGCTGTTACACCAGGGGACTGGCTGCCTGATAATTTCTCATGCTTCAATCTGAAGAGGTCCTGAAAAAATCAAAAGTAAACACTCAAATCAAATAACTTTTTCTGAAGTATTAGTTCACTAAAGCCACAACAAAATATTTGCAGAAATTCCCCTCAAAGAGCAGTCCAAAAAAGCCTGTCCTTCCAAAAGACTGGCAGAGGAAAAGCATTCAGTTAAAAAACATCCTCACCCTGATTCCTGAACCAGGAGAGTACAAGGGACTTCCCAGGAAGTTTCCATCTACACAGGAAGTGGAGGCTTAAATATAAAAATTCTTAGAAATAAGTTGTACTATTTTACCTCTTGCTGTTGCTTAATAAAAGCCTCTTTCTCCTCCAACATTGACGTCAGTTCGTGCAACCTTATTTGCAAGTCACTGTTACTTCCTTCTCTCCTTGATATATCTTGCTGGAATTGGGATAACTGAGACTGTAAAACAGAGGTTAAGGAGTAGTTAGGTGTTTGCTGCTCCTTGCGGGCGACCTCTTGGTATCTATCTAGGACTCCAGATGTATTTTTTTCATTAAAACCATGAACAGTAAGACCCAATGATTTTCAAATAAGAACGCTGAGCTGCACAGTAAATTCAGTAAGTGCTAACTGGACTGAATTCTACCCACTAACAATTTAATACTTTTATAACACAATAAAGCTAATACAACAATAAAGCTAATACAACACTGAAGAGTTGAATTGCCTTCCAGGCTGGTAAAATACTACTGCAGTGATTTAAATGGGAGGTGTTTCCTACATACGTTTTTGACTGGGATTTATTTTTGTTTTCTGTTGGGCATCTTTTGGCTAGTTTCTTACTTTATCAGGACACACAAAACATCCCTTTAGGGAAGACTGCTAATCTGATGAATACCTAATCTCTACATCTAAGGAATTGTACTTTTTTTAAAAATCAGTTTTATGTTATACCGTAAGGGTTTTTGAGCCATCATCAGCGTCTATGTATGAAGTAATTGCAGAACCAAAAGATACCTAAAAAGTACATACGGTAGGTCTTTCCTGTTCCTTAATTAAAAAAGCAGCTGTTTACCTGCAGCTGTACAAGGGGAGGGACGCACCATGCCAAGTTAATCAACTTACCCTCAGACTGCGGATCTCACGATCTTTATCTTCTCTCAAATTATTGATCATCTCTACATAACGGCTGGAGAGCTCATCTGTGGTGGTCTGTGGTGTTGGATTAGTGCAGGTCTACAAAAAATGATTTTTTTTTTTTATTTTACGAAGAGAGTTTTCATCATTAATTTTCATACGTTAACGCATCTGTATCAAGTGAGCCTGTTACCTGTAGTCTGAGGCTCTGGATCTCTTGCTCCAAGGCACGCTTGCAGTACTCCGCTTCCTTCAGCTGACACTCCTTCTCCCCCTCACTGAGCCGCAGGGAGAGGAGCTGTTCTTCCAGAGAGCGGCACTTTGCGGTGCTCTCTCTCAGCCCTTGCTGGAAAGCACAGAAGCGGAATGAACGCGTGGTGTTCCTTCAGGAAGTCACAGTGTCACACGCATACGCAAACATACACCAGGCAGCAGTTACCTAGAGTACTCCCAAGTCAGCATACTGCCTAGTTTTTCGCTGACTGTAATTGCACTGAAAATACGTTTTTAGATTTACCTGCTGCTGACGATTATTCTCTCTCAGAGAAGTCAATATAGTTTCATATTCTTTTACTTGAGAATCTTTAAAAGCCAAATCCTTCTTAAGACAGACATTCTCGGTTTCTAACTTCTGTAAGAGAAAAGTGTTTACAGTCAATAGCTGCAATTTTTCAGTAAACTTTTCCCACATTTGAAGTGCAACATACTGAGTAATTAGTAAGTGATGTTTTAGAACTGAGCAAATACTCAATTTTCTTGGAACTTCCGGATTTTTAACTACCTAGTACACAGTTGCCCATGACTGCGGTATCTGTGGCTTTGTGTTGCATGGTGAGCACTGGGATCCTGGACACTGCTCTTTCACTCTGTCCCAGAGAGAATTATTTGCAGTTGTTAAAAAGAAACTAAGAAAACCCGCAAAACTAAGACCACTGCACGGACTCCTTGTTCTGTGTTACGGATGATGGTTAGAACTCCCTCTTCCCTCCTAAAACTCTGCATTTCACAGGAGGATGCTGTGAAGTTTCCAGGGGGGCCGAGCACTTGGGCTGGTGTGGGATGCGTTCCTGCTTTCCTAACAGCAATTCTCTACTCTCCATCTCGGCAGCCTGTAGAGCTCCAGCTTCCCAACTGGGCTGCCTGTGCCCCGGAGAGCCACCGCAGCTGTGAACGCCACCAGCAGACAACAGCTTTCCTGTGCAGCGGGAAATACAGCTTTGTCGCAACCAAGGTCTCATTCCTGGAACAGCACTAGCCGACAGGCACCTGGTGCATACACCTGTCCATGTTAAGAGTAAAACTACAGTTCATCTACACCTACGTAGATATATATGCACTGTATAGTACCAATTCAGAGCTTTAAATCTAATTTCACTCAGCAGAGTCTTTTCTTCCTTTAAAGTATTTGATTTTTCAGGCTTCAACACACTGAACACTTGAAAACCACCGCTAGAAAGAAATCTAACCTCGTCCACATACAAGTCTTTCAAGTCCATTAATAAGCCAGCCGTTTCCATTAAAGCAGCTAAAGCCTGGACTTCACAATTTAAATTTCATCATAACGGACTGACAGGTGAAAACAAATGGATGAGGCCACGGCAAATGAACCATACGGCTTACCCCCAAGTCATCCTGCAAGTGGCAAAGCTCTTCACGTAAATTTTTGAAAGTGGAAAGCACGAGTCTCAGAGATTTGTCTGATGTCACTCTCATCTAGGAGGGGGGGGGGAAAGAAAGTGTATACTTCTGATTAATTAGTGTGCTTTGTTTACAGTACGCTTGACAATGGGTAGAAGAGAAAACTGCTGTACAGCTGAAAAGAACTTCACTCTTACAACTACTACATTCTTTGAAGTATCCACAGTGTCTGCAAAGAAACACATTTTCATGCACTTTGTTCTGCAAATGGCATAGTTTTTTTAATTACTGCCTTGTAACACAGAGTAACATTTTTAAAATGGAAGGAACAAGAGGGTAAAGAACTGCATTTGTACACCAGTAAAGGGAAAAAATAAATATGTTAATATTACACCATCATTTTTTGAGTGCTCAGAGCTTTGTGACTTACTTAGGCAGATTTTAAAAAATAACCACCCCACCTGAGATGCCACAGAGGAGTGAGTCACCATCTCCGAGATCTGTCAAAGCACACTTTCAGCCCAAGGGCAAGAGAATTTAATTAAAATTAAAATTAAACAAAAGCACCATACAACCCACTCCTCCCTTTAAAGGAAAAAATCTCTGGGATCAGAGATTAAGGGAAGAAAGGCAGTACTGCCCAACAGCCCAACACTGCGCTTGGCTTGCCTTCAGTGCATGTTAACAGCTGTGTATTGATTCATGTTAAAACACTAATTGTTGCGTTCCAGGATACATTTCTAACACTTAAAAGAAGAAAAACAGATTTTGAAAGAACACACAAAATAACTCCTCAAGTTTTGACTCATCTGCAAGGGCTGAATATCTATGCAGAAGATGTATTTTTCTACTGTCTGGACAAAAATGAAACCCTCCTGTCTGTTTCTCTTCCTCTGATACTTTCCCTTAAAAGTTACTGGTTAAAATAAAAATTTGTTGATGATCCATATTGAAGAAAGCTATCAGGATCTCCATCAAGATGGCGATTAGCCCATGTCGTATTTTTTATCCCCACTGGTGCAATCCTGTGACTGAGGCTTCAAAAATAACATTTCTAATGTAACTCACCCGTTTGTTTGTTAATTAAAGTAGAATTTCAGTTTTCACTTACAGTTTTGTTGGTTTTATTGCAAAATACACTGTAGGAGTAGATTAAAAGAAGGAATTAAGTCAAAATAGTTGAATTTAGACTATAAAAATGTAAGTAAATCCCCACTCAGCAACTACTTAGTGCTAGCATTTGCTAAATGCCGTAGGCGTCTTGTACTTCTACAGTGAAGCTCTGCGTGCCCTTAGACTTGAGCTTCTGGGCACACCCAGCACAGGCTTTATCCGAGCAGTTTGACAGCTGGCTCAGAATCCTTTGCCGATACAACAACATACCGCCCGTAACTCTCTCCAAGAGGCCTGAGGGGGCTGGAGTCTGAGAGCACGCTGGATGTATGCTGACAAAATCTGGTTCCCCAAAAGATGTTTTAGCTGCATTTTTTTTCAGCATAGGTGTGAGAATGTAAAAGCAGCTGGACTTAGAGGAAACAGGAAATACGTGTTTCAGCTCCTTCCCACAGAGGTGAGCTGAGCCAGCTTCCTGCGACAGCGTTCTAACATGAGGTCATGAAATATTTTTGTGTTGGTGTCCATCTCCATTGTAAATGAATAATTCAGGTTGGAAGGGACTTGGGAGGTCACCTTGTCCAGCTCTCCTGCTTGAAGCAGACCTAGACACACCTGCTGAGCACTGCGGGTTGGTTTGGATCCTGTTCTAACACACCTACATGTCGAACGGTTCTGGAGCTGACAGTGGGATTCATGCTACAGCACTGGTTTTATTGTTCTATCAAAGGCAGGGGCCAGCTCCAGTCGGCTGTCTTCAAAGCAATTCATGAAGAGGTCAAGTGTTTTTCTAAAAAACGCACTGCAGAGTATTGCACTGCTGGGAAGCAACAAAATGATCCACCGTTATCGGACCGTGCATTCCCGTCTGCCCTACCGCTGAGCCACCTGGCTGGGGATCGAGAAGGTAAGTTGGGATGGTTGGGTAGCTAAAGAACAAGATCAGAAGAAACACAAAAGCCATTTATAAATGGAACCAAAACAGAAATGGTTTATGTTTTGTTACTGAATATCGTTAAGTGTGCCTCAGAACTCAGTGCTGTGTTAGAGGTTTTTAACTAGAACATTTGTACAAGGCGAGACCCAAGTTCTAAGCATTCTGCGTAGTTGGCAAAGGATGGCCAACTCAACATTCAGTGAAGCACCTACTATTTGCCTTTAGCTTTTAAAGTAAAGCATTAATATACAACACAAAAGGATGAAAGATCCGCGCTCTCCTGTAATTGGTCAAAAGCCCAGCTGTTTTCCAGTGAAAGCAGTAAAGCTCAGTTTAAAATACACAAGTAGTCTATGGAACCAGCTGCCACAACATGTCACTTAGAGCCACCTGTATGATTCAGTACCTTTTACACCAAGAAAAATGGAATAAGCAGAATATAGAGTGAAGTACGTTGTGTACAAAATCCCTGGTATGTGTGAGCCAGCTTCCACTGTTTCCAGTTAACTGCAGGCTCCCCCACTCCCCTCCACCCCACTCATACCTGGAGGAGATAACGAATCTGCTGCTTTGTTGTCTCAGACAGTCCCTTGGGAATCAAATCTTCAATTTCTTCAGTCTAAGCAAAGAAGGGAGGAAAGGGGAGACATCTTGATTAAGAATTTTGCCTAGTAGATCACGTGTTTTTTTCATTAATTACATGGGTCTACTATGAAAAACATGTTCAGTACAAGGCAAGTAAGAATGAAAATAGATCAAAGCGTATCCAGAAAAATTCCAAAGTCTTATATGTGTGTGGCATTTAAAAACTGAGATGAAGTGATACATGAAGCACATATTCAAATCATTGAGTTTATTTTAAAAGCAGTATTCAAAGCAATCCTCTCTCAAGAAAATAACAGCTGACGCTAAAACAGGACTCCCAGCAGTTTATGATACGAGTAAATTTCGCGTCTCTAAACAAAGACCAGCCTGTCAATAAACTAAAGATGACAAGTGTGTCACAGGAGATACTGCCAGTGATTAAGTAGCATTGTTTTGTGTAATTTAATCCAAAAGAAAGATTTCTGCCATATATACAATGCTTTTCGAAACTGTACAGAGGTGCTGATGGTTCTATCACGGCCTGATTCACACAAGCGAATTTCTGTAGCTGTAGGAAGTCTGTTCTGTCAGCTGACAGACATTCCTCTCCTCTCTGTCGGGGGCAGGATTCTTCACTTCTTGCAGCGCATGTTGCTGAACAGCAGCTTTATTGGCAAGAGCGTGAAAGATCCTTTGCGAAAAATGCCTAGTGACAATACACGTAGCTGTGTAAGTTGTTTTACAATGAAACCAATATTGGCACAACAGGAAAGACTTTCAAAATTTGACTCTCATACTGGAATAATGCAAATTACTAAAGTTTCCTTTCAGTATTATCACACTTGCAAATACATGCCTAGCAGTAGGTTTTAGGCTCTGAATGTCATTAACCAGCAGGAGTCATTAACCAACAAAGACCAACATTTAAACTGGCTTGGCTTAATTTGTTTGAAGATCCAACACCATTGTTATTAACGCTACATGGCACAGAAACAGCTTGCTAAGAGCATGCCTGAAGCTTACCTGACACGTAAATTCAATGTCACGGTTCCTGTAAAACAGACAAAATCCAAGGGACCAATTAACAGAAAGCTTCTTGAGACCTTTACGAATTCATACCCACATTGACAACTACAAAAAGATTATCTTCAAAATATGGAGCAAGGAAGGTTCTCCATGAGATGAAGAGCTGTTACCTTCCTTTTAAGGTGCCAGGCAACGCATGTTGTTGTATGTGCCTCCATGTAGAAATACCTGAGGACACCGGCATACACTAACAGCAGCACAGTCAACACAGGCCAACTATCTCCGTTTCTTTGGGCAGTTACCCCGGTTGTGTTCGGTTAACCCAGTTACATTCTGAATTGGCTGGGTAATGGTTTACCCAGAACTACGCTGCAATATATTGACATGCAATAAACATGAAGTGTTTACTTAGCAGCATCGGGTTCTTTGTGATGCTTAAATTCCACTTTTCCTCTGCTATGGGACCACTTCTCTCATTTCAGTGAACTTGGAAAGCACCAAAGGAGATGGGGAATGAGGGGGGAGAATGAAGCCACGGTGATGGGGAGGGAAAGGCGAGAAGACTGTGAAGACTCAGGGCTGCTGCGATTCTGCATTTCTTTCCAAAGACAATCTGCAGGGCTCTGCAGAATACGTGCTTAACATTAATTTGCAGGTAGATACTGAGCTTTATGCCTTATGGTGGTCATCCTTTAATCCGTGACATAACATAACACTGTAACAGAACAAAGGGAATGACAATTTGGACATCTGGGTTGTTTCTTCAGGACGTAATAATAGAATTGCATCATTAAATATACGTCAGAGCATACTGGAAGTATAACTTGTTTGCTCTGTAAGCAAACCAGTGTGGGATACCTAATTCTTACTGCATATTAGTCTAAACTATTTGAAAATGCATCAAATTCAATAAATTTACTTGTTTTACAGCATTTTTATGTCCTCAGTTACTCAGCGAATTAGACTGATGTGTAAAATACACAGTTGATTCTAGTCAGGAAAAGAAAAACAAACCAATTTGCAAACAATAGTGTCCTCTCAAGTGTGCAATGCCAGGGTTTCTGAACACCGAAATGACAGGGCAGATAAAATGCCAATACCTTCCGCCTATCTTTTCCACGTGCTGTAGTAAACAGCTGTACAAGTCATTGGTCTTGCGGTTCAGTTCAGCAAGAAGCTCACCAAAGTAGCGGCAGTCCAGTTGGTCGTTATTTTCCTGCGAGCAATTCACCTAGCACAAGATATGCAAGAAGATCATAATTGAGTTTCCTTCTTCAGAATGAATGCTGAACATGAAAATGCTCCGAGTAAGATGGGTTTGGTTGCTCTTACTAATTTGCAATTTGTTAACACTGTTGTTTTCCTTAGTATTGAGTCTTCCATGTCTTCTGATTTTCAGTAAACTATACAGAAATAAATTACTTCCTTTACAACAACGAGAAATACACTACGTATTCTCTTCTACAGCAACATCATTGTCATTATTCTAATATGGAAAGTGTTGAGAATTAGGAAATCTTTAATTAATATACATGTTTCCAGAGCTGTAGTGGGTAACACGCCTGTGGGCAGCACCCAGATAAAACCAGCCGGGTACAGGATTCCCCACTGCAGAAACGGTATTTGTATTGCCACAGTTCAAATGTTTACCTGTGTGAACAATAAAACTCGGTGTACCTAAGTTGGTTTATGGGAGTATCTGGCTATGGCAGATTCCACGTAGCTCTAACGCTGAGGTCACCAAGTATGTTTGTCTTGCCACCTGTATATTGAACGGATGCACAGGAAGGGCTGCTGCGCTCCCTCCCGCAGCTGCAGTAACAGCGCAGACGTACAGCAACCCTCCTGCAGCCCCGAGAAACCCCAGAACTCGCAGCCTGCTGTAAAACGAAGGACGAAGCTAGTTTTGTGCTTCCAGTGAACCTCTGTCAAATACTTCTACAGCAAATTGAAATATATTTGAAATCCTTATTGATCAGTTTAGATAGAAAGCAATCCTGAATTGATAGATGTCCAGTTATTAAACTAATGTATCTTTTCTCCAAAACTAGAGGCATAGGCCTTACATTACTCAATCTTTGTTGTACAAAGACTGACAGATGAAACCTGACTCAGTCAATGGGTAACACTCTCAGATAAAGAAAAAAACCAAACAAACCAGCAAACCTTAATGCATTTAAAGGACAACAGAATGGGGATCAGTCAATACAATTAAGCACAAGTCTACACCAACGAGAAATAGGATACAACACCTAAAACAGCCCTTCACGGCACATGACAAAGCCTTGGACAGTTCTAGACAATGTCTGCAATTACAGCATCCAAAGAAGTTACCTGCAACAGCCTCACAAACTGCTGTTTACTTACACCGGGTGTATGGTGCTTAACGACCCTACTACGAGTTTGAACAAAAACTTCTGCGGTTGGGGATTAGCAATTTTACCCATCTGTAGAGTTTTGTACTCTGCATGCAAAACAAAAATACACTGTGAATAATAAAACATTCAGCAAACAATTCTTACCGGCTCACAGGTTTGAACCGTTACCCTCCGCACTGTATTTCCTCGGCAGTCATCGCTGACAGAGACTGGGATGATTTCACAGGGGCTGCTGGTCTGTGTCTGCTGGCACTGGTGGGTGACCTGGGACTGCTCAGAGTGCTGGCAGGGCTGGACAACGTGGCACTGATCGGCCTGCGGGGGAATCTGACAGTGGTGGGAAAGTTGGTACTGCCTCTCCTAGAAACAAGAATGGGGGTTTTTTAAGGTACTGAACACATCTTAATGAGATGGAAGCTTAATATGAATAGGTAAATGCATGAAACATGGTTTTCACTGAAAGACTGCTGACAGTTTCAGGTATTTTAATAATCCTAATAAAAATGCTTTGTTTCCTGATTGAACATGAGTTTGCCTCACACTTTCATACTTCAAGGTTGTAATTCACCAACTCCTCAAATTTTAGTGGCTGCAAATGAAAAGCGCTGAAGATACACCTCTCCTGAGTTGTATGTTTCACTGTGGTGTTACTCTTAACATACTCAGGCAATGGGGACATGCATATCCTGTTTCATTAAGTATTTTAGAGATAAAAAAGAGCTCCAGTTGAACTGAGTTTTCATTATTTCAGTTAGAAAAAAAATCAGTACAGGAAACGGCTCAAGACATTTCCTCTACAAATGCTTTGAGCAATTCCAGATTCAGAGTGTAGAATATATAAGGGACACCTGTCTTGGTTTTATAATCAAGAAAAGTGCTATTTACAAAACCATCCACAGAAACAATAAACTACAAACTAGTTTATGTTCCAATTAAAACACTGAAAGCTACTGATTTCAGCAAACTTACTTGTTTCTCTAGATCATGGCTGTTAACAAGGTCACTTCAAAAAATACTTATTTTGTATCTACGCAGAATTATTTAAATGCACATTCTAGGCTTCGGGTAATTTTGACTTAAAATTCACAATGCAGTTACATTTAAAAGGTTGAACCAACATTTAATTCTGCACCAAAACGTGAACGCAGAGTCTACGTTACAGCCCCGTTACAGGCTTGCACAAGAGGGGCAGAGGGGCCCCAATACCGACATTCTATGTATCTGAGGAGGTTTTACATCAGGTTTTTAATGGGCTAAACACCCATTAGCAGTCCTAGCACTCTGGGTGCACTCTTCCAATGCATTTTAATTGTACCTGAAAAATCTAGTTTACGTGGTCCAAGGCCACGGTGCAGTGTAAACTAAAGAGCGATTTGTAGTAGGAGACTGGGAAATTTTCTTCAAAACTACACTCCTAATTTGACGTAAATCTAGATATATACTGGGTAACAAAACACAGAAGTAGAAATATCGTTTCCAGGACTAGACTCCACACTTTGTTATTCTGTGGGAAGAAAGAAGCTATTTTTCATCATGACCTCAAATTTTTTCCATTCCCACTTTAGGGTATGGATATCACACCTAATTTATCTATCTAAAATCCAGAATGGAATGAAAACTTAAGTTAAAACAAACAGACAAAAAAACCAAACAGATAAGATTAATCCCTCTGAAATAGCCTTCATTTCAAAATTCTTCCTGTTCAAAATAACTACTTCAGAGCAATCAAGAAGGAAATAATATTTTTGCTATTGACAAAACACCAATTCTAAGATGAAATTTCAGACAGCTTTACCAAATATATTTTTTTCAAGAATGAGTAAAAAAGAAAAATTAAAGCTAAAATTTGTCTTTTCAATTCATTTTGTGTAAAAATTTGTATTGGTTATTCTGTTGTGGAGCTACTGCAAGAAACTAATTCTCAGTCAGTATTCAGATAAAGACTGACAGTGCTGGAGATACAACAGCTGTTTTCATTATTCGTCTGGAATAATAAATTCTTAGTAAAAATATCGCAAACTTTCCAGATTCTGCTCTCCTTACATACCTAAATCGTTTCATTTACTTTGAGAATGTGCCCTGTAATTTGACAAGGAACAAGGCAATTCTCACGTTGACAGTAGTTCCCAACAAAAAAACCAACAACCCAGGGACATTATTTTTCTACTACCATCTCAATTTTCTTCTGTAATAGATAAACAACGAACTTACTTGGTGGGGATTTAATAGCTCGTATTTTCTTATTGTCTTTTCATAGATGACATTATTTCCAGGACAGAAATTCCCCCCTCTAAGAAATGGGGATAGCGGCTCCTGCAAAACATTTTAATAAATGTTGTCAAATTCAGAAGTAGAGCAATTTTTTACTAAAAAATTATAAGGGATTTTTGTAATTTGAAGACATATATGCTTCGAGATAGCTCTTTAAGATATGTGTATTTGAGTGTATGTCCATTTGGAAACAAAGTGACTGTGCTTCCATATGGACAACATTTGAAATAAACGTAGTAGAAACAGTTAGAAATTAATCCCCACTAGGGCTACTATTCAGGCATATTAATAGAGACTTCACTGCTGAGAAGTGGGAAGCCTGACTGACAATTCTGTATTATTTTCAATTCCTAGTAATTTTTCTCATAACCAGAGGTAGGGGCCACATAATTTAAAAATATTTAGCATCCCCTGAAGGAGGCAGCTGCATGCTTCACCAAATCAGGATAATTAAAGTAGGAAGAGTTACACGAGCACTCCAGCACTACGGAGTTCTCCTACCTGATCAGGATTCTCGATAATAATCCTTCGAATAGTGCCCTGCAGGAAAGAAAATAAGTAAAGATTCAGGGATTACTTCACTTTACTCTCTAAAACCTTTTATGCTCAGAGCTCAGGCTTACGTGGATTCCCAAAGTAACCTGAATACGGTCATCTGCTATAATCATATTGAGATCCACTGTCTGAAATCACCTAGAAATGGTTTAAAGCCAGGGCCTTTCCAGCCCAAATGAATGAAACAACCCACAGACAGCGTGGCAGGACGCAATCTGTCACTCTCAGTTTTAAGAGTCTGTTTTTTCTCAGTCACCTCTTCGCAGGTCTGAGGGAATTAGTCCTTATTTTCTGTGCACGCCAACAGAACAGGATATAAATCAAAGCTGACATACTGCACCAGGTCTTCAACTATCACATTCCACAGACACTTACGGTCTTTCATGTTACATATCAAGGCCAGCTAGTATAAATAGATATATGTCTTAAACACTTTTTGTTTCACCAAGGGAAGAAAATGTGTATTTTCCTTAAACACCGAAATGAAAGGGGCAGAGGAACTGCCAGCAAACCGCATCAGGTCACTATCCAATGCACCAAGCAGTGGCAATTGTTTCAAAAAGTGGTCACAAAACTTCATGATTGACACCTATGAAAAAAGATGCCCACACGGAACATTTCCACATTCTTGAATGAAAAAATGAAATACGCCTCTTTAAATTACAGCAATCCAAAAATAGCAGCAGTTTCGTTAATTTTCAAACAGATTCTTTCACTTTTTTCCCCAGCACTGTCTATAAGCAAGTGCAGACACTGCCTTACGTTTTATGGACACCACCAGTTGTAACAAATCGTGCACTTTGCTTGAAGTCTGCATGTCCTCTTCTTTATCCAAGTGAGCAAAATTCCCACTGAATCTAATCTAAGAATTGGGCAATTTGTTAGTTTACAGCACGCTATCTATTCTTCCTCACAGTACAAATTTTCAATTTTCATAACAAATCACTTCTTCCCTTAGCCCGTGGGCAGAGCTTGGGAAGTTTACATTGCTGCAATTCGGTCTCAGAGGCATTCTCAACCAGGTAAGTGCAGCTCTGAAGTAGGTCAGATTTCCAGCTGCAAACTGTTGCATAAGTTTAGGAAGCCTGAAGCTGTTTTCCAAATCTCCTGAGAGTGAATCATAACAGCACCAGGAAAGAGAAATCAAAGCAGAAAAGAAACTGTTTTAGCAGCAATCACTGTAATTAAGAAATGTCAAAATTCTAAGTGCTTCAGAAAACTTAGAAAGCTGCTTACTCCTCCCACACACGGTGTACTTGAGGTAGGTCTGTCAAGGATGGGAACCCACCGACGCCAACAGAACTCTCTGTATTGGGACACAACGCCAAAAAAGAGACAATATGGAGGTCTAGAACATACAGCTCCATTCCTACATCCCTCTGACGCCTACAGAATTTGAACGAAAAAGGAAAATACTTAAAAGAATGAATGCCCAGTGGTATTTCCTTCACACCAGTTTGTCAGCAGGCATAGCCCTGAATCCCAGTTTCTCCTCTGAGCCAGGCGAGGCAGCTCCGAGCTCCGCGCTGAGCCTCGCACCACCGGCTCTGTCCGTCCTGGAGCCTGCCAGTGCTACGACAGCAGGAGTACCACGGGACAGCAGCACTTGTTCTTATTCAGAGGTGACTGCCATTGTACGGCACATGAAAACAAGATGAGCGTTGTGCATGAAATTAAAAGACACATTTTCAATTTACTGAAAAGTTGGACAAACCTGCTTGAAATAAATCATGCTGCCACGGGGCTTTGGAATATGTAACTCACACTGTCTAGTCTGGAGAGCATAACGTGTAAAATTATTTTATCTAGTTACCTATGTGTTCTTGGAGGGATACATTTAGAACTGAGAAGACCAGACCATTTTAAGTCAAAATACACTACTATAATATTCAAAAGGACGGCCTAATCATGTGTGGAATATTATGCAGAACCTAAGGATGTTTTCCTTGGGTAAAATTATGCTTATTTTTAAGATATCCAAACTCTTTCATTTCCAAAGAACTTTGATGCAGATACACTTCCCTCTCTCCCTTACGAACACGGATTTGCCTGCCCTCCCTCCCGTACCAGCCAAGCAGGCTGGACTCGCACAGGCTGGGTGGGAGCTGAGAAGCCAGAAACCCTGTGACTGCATTTCCAGTTGCCCATCATTTCCAAGGGGCACAGCTCAGGCTACTCTGTCATCTCCTGGAACGCTTCCGAGATGCGGCATTTTGTAATGGGGAGAAGGAAGGGGAGGGTGGGATTTTAACGGGGAGAGTTCAGTGCCGTTGTGGATTGCAGTGGCACAACTGGGTTTGGGATTTGTAACGGCCTGACCAGTTGTTCTGGGTCTATGTTTATAAGGATAATTTCAAAAGGGATATGCTAACACTTTCATAATGATTTTGAAATAGGATTTTTAAGTTTTAAAATAAGCATTTGATAGATTTATCCAGTTATCGTGTGCAAATTTTATGCAAAAACAATCAGTGCACTAACTTTTATTTCAACAAGTTTCCCTTAGCTTCAGACAAACCAGTGATTAAGGTGAGAATTTGATCTATGTCAAAACCTTTTATCCATAACATATTGTCTCGTTAATTACAAGCAATTCAGTCATCTAATCAGAATTTATGAGTTACATTTGGCAGCTGAAATACAGAAATGGCAGGCTACGTTTGAGAGCTGTTTCAAACAATACAGACAAATCTTACAAGCTGGTTAGTATTATACCATTTTCACAACGGGAGGTGAGAGCCTTTAGCACTTCACAGAACCCAGCCCAGCCACAAAAAGATCTTACTCACAAAATTTCTCACATGGATAAACTCCTACAAAGGCTTTCAGGATTTTGCCCTCTGCACTGACAGCAGACATCTTGTGTCTGCCATTTCATATATTTTTTCATGACCACTGTGAAAGGGTTCATACGTGTAAGCCATACCGGAAAAGAATTTATTCTAAACAACATTCTTCCTTTAGATCAAGCAGACGAGAGCAAAATCTGCCATGAATTACTCCAGAGGAAGCTTGCCATGTCTGGGAGTAGCATTTGGCTTCTACATCAAGAATAAAACAAAGTTAGATTGAAAATGTAAAGAAAACTGAACACTGAACCACAAAAAATACAACCACGTGTCCTATATGTACACACCAGTTTCAAATTTTCCCTCCCTCTAGCCTATTAAAAATGTACATAAACACAACAGAACACATCAATCATGTAACTAAATAATAGGATAGCGTATCAGCAGTGATGTAGATATTTGTTGTCATTAATCTACAAAAGCTCTGCAGAAGTTAAATATTGCTCAAAGATAGCCCTTTGCCTTATCAACAGTAAGAGGCGTAGACTACAGCTCTAGGCTGCCATTAACTGAAAATTCTAGTGTTAAGTTAAAACACCCATGCAAGGTAGGTATCCTTACGATATTCAGTTTATGCAGCTATACGTAATCCGCTCCAAGGGCAACTGAATCAAAAAGACAATTGCATTTCTTCACATTGCAGCTCTTTGGAAACTTCCTACATTCTTCCCAGCGCTTCCTTCTGGCAACTCCCATTCAGCACCAAGTACGCAATTTCTGTCTACTCCCAGCTGACTTCCTTGTTTGTTAACCATTTTCATCTTTAATAACTTCCTAATAATCTTTATTAAGCACCTTCCCTCTCCACCATGAAAACTGCAACCCACACAAAGCTGATTTGAACAACACCCTCTTTTGCCTTTAAAGTCTAATCCAGCAAAACCCTTCAGCAAGAAATTATTTTTCATCAGCACGACTTAATGGATTCAGTGACTAAAACAGATGTTGAAAATTAAACATACTCTGTAGAGCAGAGACAGCATTTCAGTCCATAATCAAATTGTTCATGTAGTTATCTGAGTAGAGGAAACCTGGGACTGCAGTATTTCTTCTAATGAATATTTAATTAATTGAACGCAATTCAGACTATCATCTAGCCTAGTTGAGCAGATCACTTATCTGGGAGGTGAGAGGCCAGTGTTTACACTCCTGCCCCACATGTTGCAAAAGAGGGATTAACAGCTTTGATACCGCGGGAATGTGTCTGTCACATCCAACTCATATAAAGCTGCCAGTGAAGCAGCTCACTTTACAGAATTCACAGAAGCCACCCTGCAGAAGAAGGCGGCCCTTAAACTACACAAATACGGCTTTATTGGTCTTAATCCCTAGTCCTTTTCATAGTTAAGCATTTTTATACCACAGGAAAGAAAATTAAATAAGAGTTCAACTTGAAACAAATACATGGTGTCATATTGCAGAAAACGTACCCATTCCACTATTAATGACAGTCTGACGTATAAGAGAAAAAAAATGGTTTAAGAGTAAATTCTAATCTCCTTTTCTGTTTTTATAGTCAAAGCTGTTCTTATGTCATTGGTTTGTAGATTTGTTTTGAAGATTTAGCTAAGATATCAATCGCGTATGTTAAAATTATATTAAATTCCATCAATACCTTCAGGCCATTCCCCAAATATCCACACAGCAGCAAACCTGCCAAACTACATTGTGAAGACTTTTAAAGCAAAGCTAATTGAACTCTATTAGTTCCCTACGTGCTCAGTCGCATACGTTATTAGCATCATCGATTCACACAGAACTATTAAGCACACACACCTTTATATTACATGAGCAGCACCAAGTCAGCAGAGCAGTGTTTTTGTGTGCATCCCCTCCGTGGGAAGGGAGCACCCAGCCTCCGCAACCGGCAGCCCGGGGCTCCTGCTCCGGCTGGAATTCTACCGTTCCGTTGGCAAAATGGGCAAAAATACCGCAATGGAATAAGGTATTTAGAAGTTCATGTTTAAAAAAAAAAAAAGCAGTTAATTGGAGTTGCCAAACAGGAAACAAATATCGGATTGACCATTGACCAATCCACTCAACTCAAACTCCAATGAAAAGGAGAAATTTAAAAGGAAATGTGTTTTAAGAGTTCTAGATGAAAACGGGTGGCTGACGTGTGAAGACCGAGATGGGGGTTACTTGAGGAACCTGCTCTAGCGGGAGGTGTCCCTGCCCATGGCAGAGGGGCTGGAACTGGGTGGTCTTTAAGGTTCCTTCCAACCCGAACCATTCTATGGTTCCACATTCAGCCGCTGCCCGCGCCGAAGATGTCCCTCTCCCCCCGCCGGGCCTGCCCGCCCCATGAGCCCGCCCGGG